>JADBJO010004622.1:69579-172079 GCA_016801955.1 Conus betulinus
ACATGCACACACAAACAAATATCCCATTTATAAAGGCCCTCCAGACCAGTTTGCACTGATGAGCAGGTATGCACACATGTCCGCGTTCATACAAGTGTATGTGTGTGTGAATGTAACTTTTGTACGTGTGTAAATTTTATTGGGGGTGGGGGTTAGGGATATGAATGTGTGTGTGTGTGTGTGTGTGTATTACATGTGTGTGTGCCTGTATGCTTGCGCATGTGTGTGTGTGTGTGTGTGTGTGTGTGTGGGGGGGGGGGGGGGGGGGGGGGGGGGGGGGCAGAGACAGAGACACAATCGCAAAGAGTGAGAGATGCATGAAACAAACACTCTGATTCCATCAAAAAAAAAAAAAAAAAACAGAGACAGTGACAAATACAGAGAGATGCATAAAAACCTCCGATTCATTCAGTCTCCACTAAAAAAGGACTCAATCAACAGCTAGAAGTTACACAGGCAGGCATGAATCAAACAAAAACAAGTCAAACCTCATGCCACAGAAAACATCATCTTTTCAGCTAGCCAATAACATCTAAATGCAAAATCAAAAGGAATTTATCTTTCCTGCTCTGGGAATGTTGATTCATAGCACAAAAGGAGCTGACTGCAACGATGCATCAAATCACATCAAAATGAAATAAAAATGATATGACAATAAACTGATTAATCAAATCATACATGAACAGCACACATACTTCTGTCAAATGGTTCCATCCACATTTGCATTCAGTCAAGGCAAAAAGGCGAACCAGGAAAACAGAAGGTTGGGAAAGGATGTCTTATGTGTTCATTTCAGGAAATATTCAATACGTACACCAAACATTCTCCCCAAAATTAAACACCACCGACAGTTCATGCCAGGCTTGGCATGTTCAGAATTTATGCTGTTGCTTACAGGATGAAATTTCAATGAACATCTTAGTGTGTTTACCTTTAAGACACTCCAACAAATCCATGAAAAAACGCAGTAAGTTTAAACTACCTTTAGATGTTCCCAGTGATCCCAGTACCAATTCATCCAAGAGTACATCTGAACTTGTGAATATCATAAAGTTCTACGATACACAAAAACACAATACAAAACATACATTGCATATGCCATGGACAGCTGTATACAGAATTTCTGGTTAACTGATCATACAAATGATAACTCCAGGCACACCCACAGAGGGTACTGACATCTCCAGACACACAATCTGAAATGGGATTGCAGGTCAGACAGACTTGCTCTTTATGCTGATATTAAAGGATTCCACTCACACCCCAGTGACGACACACGCTCGACCAGACACAGCTCTCACCGTCTTGAAGGTCAGAACGATCGCTGAGGAGGACCTTTCAGATGACACAAACTACACACATTAATACACTCTGGTTATGTCTAGATATTGAGCAGGCAATGATGAATGAACTGGATTGAGAGTGAGGTCCACACTGGATGTGAACTTCAAGCATGACTGGACGCAACCAACACGCAACAGTCTAACAAGCTATATATGTCCTGGCAATTTCAACGTTGAGCACTCAATCAACTGGGCTGACACTGAGGCCCATTTCTCATTTTCTGACATGAAGGATGATATTTGAGAAAAGCTACAGTTTACATGTAATATATTCAGGTTTTTTTTGTTTGTTTGTTTGATTTTTTTTTTGTTTAGCTAATTTCTCATTGACTAAAAGAAAAAGTTCTAGAATAACTTCACTGAAATTTGCTACTGAATTCAAGTATCAATAATTGATTATCTGGACAAGGATCTCTCTAGAGACGTGTAAATGAGAGAGAGAGAGAGAGAGAGAGAGAGAGAGAGAGAGAGAGAGAGAGAGAGAGAGAGAGAGAGAGAGAGAGGGGAGAGAGAGCAAAAACAAAAAAGTAAAGAAGATAAACTAAACATGTTTTAGATCTAAAACCAAACAGCCCCACAAATCACAACAAAAAAGTGTTCAAACCATTGCCCAAATGTGTGTTGAACACTTTACTGATTCAGTGGTTTGCTTTGTTCATTTCGTTTTCTTGACAAAACATTGATGCTTTCTTACACTAGTTACAGTCTTGAACAGAAACCAGAAATATGAAACTCAAGATCTATACATCATGAATACCAATATCATTGACACAGGGCTTCCAGTAATATTCATGTCTACTCCTAGCTCTCTTTGATGATCAGGGAGGCATTTTTTTTTTCATACACAAGAGGATCAAGAGGGATGCACTACAACGCAGAACTAAAGAAGCAGTTCCTACAATGTACACTCCAAAATCATGTCAGTGATTGATTAGTTTGCAGCAATCCCTTGGCAAATGCGTCATCAAAACGTCTCTAGAAACATGGTGCTACTCTTATGTGGCTTTGAAAGCACAGCTGGGAAAAAAAAAAAAACAGATTAGCCTTGATTTGTCTCTGCCTGCTTTAAGTTCTGTCTGTCAGGGGTGGACCTTCCACAGTTTTAGCAGGGTTCCCTATCACTCCAGGGAGGTCTCTGGGACCACCTCTGAATCGGCTCTAGAGTCTAATGGTTTACCTTGTCATGCCAGATCTAATCTTTATTCCTCTCTGACACAGACTGGAATGTGTTCCTCCTGTTATATGAAAAAAAAAAAAAAAAAAAAAAAAAAAAAAAAAACACCTATGGAAGCTGTATGTGATGACTGGTTTGAAAAAGGCAGTGTCTTAGTAACTAACTCAGTATTGGTACCTGATTAGTAAGATTTGTCTACCAAAAGAAAGATGCCCATTCACACTTACTAGAGCAACAAAAAAAGCAAAAGGATTTACTGTATGTTGTGATTGATAGTTGTATGCCGTGTGTGTTTTGTAAGTAGGTCTGCGCATGCATGCATGCCAGACAGATTGTCTTTTCAAAGACTTTTTATCTATGCTCATCAACGGGTCACATTTTTTTGTTGTTACCAGACCTGCTACAGTGCCACATATTGAGCTTTGTGGCCATGTGTTATGTATTACATATTGTATTGTAAAAATAAAAAGGGGATACAACAAAAGGAAAACAAACCAACCCTTATCTAGCTCTTAGTCTGACAGTTAAACTTAGGTAGCACCATACTTTGACAGCTAAATCACAAAAAAATGTCTGAAAACACTGGGAAAAAAAAAAAAGACGAACCAGTGGCAATGGCATCTGAATACATGTCTGAACTTTAGCACCTGTCTATATATTTGAACATTTCTCAATATCAAGTTCAGACTGCCTTTTTTCAAGAACAAATTCAATACAACTTGATAAGCTGTTGAACAGGATAGTTTTCTGCTATGTGCCATGATAATTTTCGTTCTACCTGCACTTTAAACAGCACTTTACTGGATCAAGACAAACAACATGAAAATCATAATACTCACAAAATTTCCATGAAATGCTAAAAAATCTCAGAACACCCACCTCACAGTCACAGTTCTGAACTTCATCAGACTTATAGAAAAGAAAGACTGACAGAACCAAACTAAAATTGTCACAAAATAATCACATAAAATGCAGTTTACAATTGAAGCACCACATGATTTTGCAACAAAGTTTTCTTTTAAATACCATATATACACGAACCCAAAAAATGAACACATTGATAAAAATCAGAACTACTTATTACAGACTACAGTTTCACTGCTGCTGATAATTGCGCAAAGTTTCACTGCTGATGATTGTCATACCTTGACACCATACTAGTGATAACTAGACACTGGGCTAAATAGGATGTGATTGAATTCCAGGGGGCTCTGGACCATACACTGGGCAAAACAGGATGCAACTTACTTCACTAGTTCCAGAGAACACTGAATCATAAATTGGGGAAATAAAGATGTGCTTTATTTCTACCAGTAGGCATTTGAGCACAAACTTAATAGTGGAAGCAAGCATAACCAATCAACAACACAGCTATGAACCTTCTGGTATCAAAAATTCAGCAGGGGATGAAGCAGGTGGGGTGGGCTGAAGGGGTTTTTTGGCTTTTGACTGAACATATTTCTAACCCTGTCTGCTTCAGCAGGTGAACATGCAGTTATTTTCTACATGTTGTCCTAGACGTTCACAAAACATCAACTGGGCTTTATTCTGCAATACCAGCCCTATTAATAATAGTATTATTCAAAATGAAAACGGATCCCAAAACCCCCACATATTTGGACAAAATTGGACATTATACTTACAGGTACACATAATTTGGGATTTGTGAAAATGATATCTGATATAAAAGGAAATTCCAGAAAAATTCCAGAGAACTGGCAGCCATCAAATAAAAAAATGTTCACCTGATAATACAATTTTGCAAATTTTTTTGACAGCCCATGTTATGGAACACATAGGGTCACTCTCTGTCAATGTCTGCACAATGTCAGTTCTGTTCAAATGCAGTCCAACCAAACCAGCAAAGCCAGTATTTATCAATGCCATTTTGTAAGCTGATTACTGAGTTTCAACAGGTATGTAAGTTTGAATCTGTTTCCTATTCCACGGGTCTCTCTTCAAAACCAAAAATGTTTACACTTGCTGCTGTTTCAATGAAAAAAAAAAAAAGCAAACAATAAATGAAAACACAAGAAAGCGATGAATAGAGCTTAACATTCTAATCAACATGAAAGTTCACATATCCAGCAGTATACCAGAGGCATATTATTAAATTTGGTTTCTTCTGAACTTCCTACCTGAAGCAAGATTCTCTGTTCAGCAGTTTGAAAGTGTCCATCCAGACTGGTATTGAATGCTGCTAAATACATCATACATGAGAGCTGCAGACTAAAAAAATCAAGTCTTCACCAGGAAACACTGAATGCATGTAACTCAAAATCTAAATGAACACTCTCACACAGTGAACAGAAATTTATCAATTAGAAAAAAAAAATGTACCTCTATCATTCCCCTCTTGTAGATTTTCCAGAATTTTTGTGAAACTATGAGGTATACATCCCCTTGGTTAGCCTAGACGATGGTGATGGATTTGACCACCTCGCGTGTTTCGTTGGTATCCAGGTTGGTCTCCACACGAGATCATGGAGATAGTCTGGGTGCC
Organism: Conus betulinus; assembly: GCA_016801955.1. Taxonomy (NCBI): domain Eukaryota; kingdom Metazoa; phylum Mollusca; class Gastropoda; order Neogastropoda; family Conidae; genus Conus; species Conus betulinus. The sequence goes on from JADBJO010004622.1 coordinate 74,600, forward strand.
CATGTCGCCTGTGCCACAGAACTCCTTGATGGACTGCACATGATACTTCACTGTCTCCATGCCCATCACCACCCCGGCCCTCACCTTGTTGGCCGCTGTCGACCCTGATTCCATGATGTTGTGCACGTATATGCTTCCTGACTCCTTGATGGACTGCACGTTTCGCAGGCTGCTTTCTTTGATCGACTGGACGTTGCGTTTCATTGTCTGCATCTTTCTGCCCATGCCGTAGCGAAGGCGCCAGCGAACTTCTTCCATGGTGTCCAAGATGTTTGTGGGCAGCCATCCTCCAGGTGGGTATCCATGCCGTCGCTAGGAGAGTGGACCTTGCGAGGAGACATGCTGGGACTGACGGCTACTGGGGTGGTGAAGGGGGTCTCTGGAGGGTAGAAGTCATCGCTCATATCAATGCTGTCCTCTTTGCAGTGAGTATCTTCCGTCACACTGTGGGTCTTCCTCACTCTCACTGAACCCAAGTGGTGGTGTCAGCGCCACCTTTTTCTTCTTTCCAAAACGTTTCCTGCAGGCGAGGACCAGGAGCTTGAGGCTGCCAATCAGGAGTCCCAGACAGAAGAAACCAGCAGCACAAAATCCTCCAATGACCATGCTGAAGTGAACACAAGCTGAAACACGGGAATAGACTTTGACTTGCCGTAACATGGTTGCATTACCAAGGAGTTGCAGGCGTGGCAGGTGATGTTGCCATTGAAAAAACTGCGAAAGTTGGTTATGCGTAGCTTCCTTCCGTTCTCCAGCACCGACACCGTGGACACCAGGTTGATACCAATGCCTTTGTAGCGGCGTTGTTGCTGACATGAGTGGCAGTCATCTTTCAGCCGGCTCCAGTGCGAGGGATCAGCGAAATGGTGACCCCAGGGGGTGGACCACAATACAGCAGGATCAGGATCTCCCTCCACGTCACAAGCCACCTCCACATCTGCTGTGTATTGCACACTTTGGGCAGCAAATTCAAGTGTAGCTTTAGGTGCAGTGCAATTGTCATAATCAATTACCACATCTGAAACAGGTTTGCCCCGACTGGCTAGAGGGGTGGAGCAGGTGGTTTGATTGATCTCGTTCAGCAAGACCTTGCTGCTGTTGAGGACAGCACTCAAGCCTATCACAGCACATCCACAGTGAAAGGGATTCCCTGACACATCCAACACTGCCAAACTGGGCATCTCATTGGTCACATCCACAACAAATGAGTGCAGCAAATTGTTCTGAAGACTCAGAGTCTGCACAGCTGTAAGACTGCTCAGATGACCTGGCATCATGTAGGACACCCTGTTCTCATTTAATGTCAACTTGCGTAATCTAGGAACCATACTGAAGGCATCTACGGGGAAATACATGAGCTGGTTAAAATCTAGATTTAGCACCTGGAGGAAAGGCATGTCAGAGAATAGGTGTTTAGACACAGAGGTCAGATTGTTATGGCTAAGGTCCAAGACTTGTAAATATTGCAAATTCTCAAATGCTCCGGGCTGAATGTTCTTGATCATATTGCAGCTCAAATCCAGTTCCCGTAATCGCAGCCCAGGAAGGACATCATTTTGAACCACATGGATCTGGTTCTCAGCTAAGCTGAGTTTGCGTAACCTTGGCAGCCTGGATAAGAAGTCAGGTAAATATGTGTTGGTTGTGTGAAAATGGACGAGAGCCTCCGGATCCACGTACGGGTATTGCAAAAACTGATTAAATTCATCCACTTTCTGCTGAAAATGCTGAGTGATGTTGCATGAGACAAAAGAAGGGCTTGGACACACACAGGACATAAAGCAGGACAAGTGGGGGCTGGTTGGGACTGCAGCACCTGACTGGCGGAGTGGTCCACCCATAGCCCCCACAGCAGCACCAAGACAATCCACATTGCACTCTCCATCACCTCTCATGTAGCTGAACCACCGCCAGTGGCACCAGCTGCAGCATCCTCACTCTCCCATGTCAGCTGGAGGATGGGTCAGAGGGACTCTGGGAGGGATACGTATGCATGGCCTGCAAAGAGAAGACAAAGCCTTACTTGGGAGATTAACTTAATATCAACTGCTTGTTCTATAATTCAGTGTTCTGCATCACTCACAAATGAGGTATGTCATATATCCAAAGAAGATATTGTTGGATAACCATACAAGTACATACGGGCACAAAATTATGAAATTATGTGTTAAAATAAGGGGTCTTGCTGGATGCCTACAAGAGACAGAAAGACAAAAGAACTTTAAAAAAAGACCTGAACTGTAGACTGCAGGTCTTCCTGACTTGAGTAGTTTTTTGTTCGGGCCCCCCCCCCCCCCCCCCCCCCACACACACACACACACACACCCGCCCAAACGCCAGTACACCCCAACATCCCTCATTTGTTATAAACTGTAAAACAGGCCAACAAACAAAACCAAAAAATAAGAAAATTGTGTTTTTAAATTGTTCATAAGTTGATTTAGTGAGTTGCAATGCCATAAAAAATTGAAAAAAAAAAAGGATTAATTATTTGTAGTCAATGAAAAAAAAATAATCAAGGTCTGTATTTAACTTTCATCCTTCACACATTCAGTCAAAATGTTACCATCCATTACTACCTCCATATCCAATCAACAATTTTAAATTGGTATGCTAGGCTGTGTTTCCCATTAAAATAGTATCCATCAGTCACTGTGACAGTACAGAACGAAGTGCAAGATCAACCAGCATTTTCACATGACATAAGCACCATTGCATATATTATGTATCTCTTGCAAAAGGTCTTTCACACTTTACAGATTTTAGACAGAGATCCATATGTGCCTATGGCTGAAAATGAGTAGTCATAGACAAACTTGGTCAAGTCTCTCTCTCTCTCTTTCCTTCTCTTATACGCACACATACACACTTTAAATACACACAGACAGACAGACGAACGTACAGAGAGAACAGAGAGAGAGAGGGAAGGAGGGAGGTACAGTAATTAGTCTAATATGTTGATCACCTTGACAACCTTTCAAAAATGCATGGTTATTTTACCAAGACTCTGGCGACAGACAAATGGCACGAGCAACATGCAGACTTTGACCTGTGTGAAAGGTGATCAATACCATCTGAACCCAGCTGACCAAGTGATTCAATTCAGACAGTGAACAGGCCACAACAGACTACATGCCTGTGTGCATGATCCATGACAAGGAATGAACAGATGACCGAATGGACAGACACCTTGGTGACACTGCTGCTCCTCAGACCGGTGGACACCTCCAGGGCTGTCTGCACCATGATCCACGTATCACATGGTCAGACCAGACAACTCTTAAGAATTTGGAAGAAACTCTCCAGCATCCCGGAGGATTTTGGGAAGACAGTTGCATTTGTGAGCGCAGCTGTCATTATCAAGTTGAGAACACTATACATGGGACAAAGTAAGGTTTAGTTGTCCACTGACATGTCCCACACCACCAGTGTCGTAGTCAGCAAGACCCCTGGCTTTCCAAAGTTTCTTCACCACAGCTGAGGGCTGGCTCAGTCAGCATCAAAGAATAAGACGACAGTACAAAGCCTTTGTTCAACTTGTACAAAAATTTCTATCCTCAGATTCAGCCTGGGATTCATGACTAAACGTCACACAGTGATACAGTCTGGTCATACAGAGACAGGTACCCTGTCAAACAAATGGAAAAAAAAAAAAAAAAGAAAAAAAAGCTAGAATGGAAAAAACAAAACAAACAACAACACAAAAAAACCGGCAACTTTTGTTTGACATATTTCTTAAACGCGTTGGATGCTAACAGGCCTGTCAGACGTGTCTGTAAAAACATTCCTTAGCCATTGCAGTATGACCCTACTGCCCTTAATCATATCATGACAACAGTGTCATACTGAGGGGGCCTCTTCTATCTGCTCTCACCCCTACCCCCTTGTCACTTTCTCAATATGACACTATTTGATTCATTGTCTATGATCTGTAGACAAGTAGGCTGATCACAACACAAAACAAAGTCAATCATTTGTGTCCATCACTGCCTACATTACATTAGGAATGAAAACGGTTGATGTCTTTAAATCAACAAACAAAATGGTAACAAGAAAAAACAAATAAACAAACCCAAAAAGTCAGTGGTCTTTTGAACTACCTCAGTTTTTCAACAAAGAACAAGCAATATGTATGAGACAAATATAGGCTAGAGAGTAGGCAGCTTATTGCCAGTCTTTAATTACTAAGTCTGTGAAAAGACTGATTCAGAATCAGATTCTAAAATTATTTTCTATGGGGGAAAAAAAAGGGAATTTAACATACAAGCTGAAGTCTGGTTTTTGAAAAGTCCCATCTTATTTCATGATCTGATCGTAATCCAAGGTCATCTGTAAAAATCTTGGTGTTTCTTGATGTCTTGATCATTACACTTTTCAGTATTTCCATCGGTTAACAGATTTGCCAAAGTATAAATGATTTGTACTCTCCAGAAGTTATTAGTCCATTTCATAAAGTAAGCTGCAATGATATTTTTCGATGAAAAATTTTCTTTTGTCAGAATGGCTATAGACTTAACATGTTTAAAGGCAAGAAGAATCAGAATAAAACGTGTGTCATTTGAATGTTCCTGCCTATCTCTATCTGAATAAGTTTGAATCCCTTGTACTAATTTAACAGTACCCTTTGTACACATTCACAAATTTATCTGTCTGCTCTTTTATAATACAAAAGTTGTTTTGTAACATGACCACTAAACATTTTCTTTGAATTGCTGTATGCATTTGTATTGCAGATGTGATCAGTGATCAAAGTTTAAGTCTATCATATCAACTATTATAACCCTAAACCTTTCTCCACTGTAGATATTTTGAGCTCTTTTATCACTATCATTTTCTGCACTGCAACAATGCAAGTGCGGCATAGCAGCGAACGTCAAGGTAGAGGCATCAGATCTCCTTTGAAGGATGCTGATGTGAGAGGTCAAGTGTCAGGCAGCGCAGCGTTCCTTCCAGCAACATGGGTGATGGCGGGTCTACGATGATTACCGTGGACTGGGATACCATGTTCTGAGCCAGGCAGGCTGGGGGGTGGGGGGGGTGGGGGTGGGGAGGGGGGGTGGCACTCATGGGACTGGGCTGAAAAATTGTCCTCTCAGCCGTAGTCTGCATGGCCCGCCAAATTTTAGGGACTCGTACAGCGATCCAGCGACTTTTGTCCTGCTCCCTCTTTGAGGTGGCCTCCTGGCAGAGTTTATGCTGAGAGTTTGTATGATTTTAGCTGGCCACCATCAACAGTAACAATCTGATGTCCTTAGTGTTTCATACTGTGTAAAATGTTTTGCAGATCACTACAGTGAAAGGAAACTTGACTGTTCTCCACTTTCCTGATCACTCCTTGTTCTCTTCCTGTTTAATAAAACTGTAACATTTGTGTAATTTCTGTTGGGACAGTTTCCTAGATATATCCAAGTACTTTAGAAAAGACCTAGGGTTAACGGCAAGCACTGTAATACTTATTACGATAATTCTTGTCCTACATGTTTTATAACTCTTGATGGTATGTTACCAGAACCAGAGCCTTGATCCTTAATACTCATATTCAGCTTGCTGGGAATTTTTCAAAATGTCTCCAGTGCTTTTGAACAGACTGTTTGACCATGATAAACCATAGACTGGCGGATCAGTCAGCATGATTTACAGACATTTAATGCAGCTTCTTAGGAACTAATCTCTCCAAGAAAAGATAAATCTCTACTAATGGAAAGTCCCATAATCCTGCTCTGACATTTATGTTACAGATATTCTCCCTCCCACTCCCCCACCCCTTGCCATCCATATTTGGACTGCCCTTCCCTCTTAGCCTTCCCTGTGTAAGGCACCCTAGCTGCCTTTACACAGCTGTCAACATCTGGGTAAACCCCTTAATGCCTCTCCTCTACTCTCCTCCCTTTCCGCTCTCTCTGAAATGAAAAGTATTGTTGTCACAGGCTGGGAATATGCTGCTCAGGGGTACTCATGAGACAGCTAGAATAACCAAATGCACCCAGTTTGTCTTTCTCTCTGGTTCTGTTTCTTTGTTTTGTTTTGTTTTGTTTTTTGTGTTTTGAGGGGGAGGGCTTCCTCAGCTAGCATGCTAGTCAATGCAAGTTTATTTCCAACATCTCAACTGAGCTTTCAAAATGAACGAGAAGATGAAGAAGAATAATGTGTACAATATTTCTGAATCTTGAGCTTTTTATCTTCAAAAGATAGTTTCTCCGAGTTGGAAATGCCTCTCCGAGGGTGGAAATGCCAGTTCATGACACACTTACTTATAAAAATGACAGATCTAAGAGTAAGATAATAAAGTCGTCAACATGTTAATTGTGGCAGTCTATATGGTGTCTAATTCAGTTTAAAATCACTGTCATAAAGATGTGACTGCCTGTGGACTAGTCCACACTGACTAATTAAAACATATAGCCTAAATCTATTCCTCTGCCAAGATCCAAGAAAAGGAACCTCTCCTCAAGAATGAAAAAAGAAAGCTCACATCTTCCAGCCAAACACAACACACACACACACACACACACACACACACACACACACACACTCTCTATTATTACAACAAATTGTTGACCCAACCAGCATAGGTCTGTTCAGCAGACCCCAACATGATGTTGGTTCCCACAGGAAACCCTAACTTGCTACCCTTCTCTACAAAACGCTAACCAGTTTATCTGTATGAGTGATGGAGTGCTCCTGGGACAGGGGTGAGAAGATGTCTTCTGCAGTGTCAGAGGAGGGGCACCAATCTTGAGCTGTTTTACTAGTCCAATGGCTCCTTTGTCATAATTTTTTAGGGCAGTTTGTTCCAGTCTGGGATGATCCGAGGAAGGACATCTGTCTGTTTAAAAAACTGTTTTTGCAGGATGGGATGTCATATAGAAAAAGTATTGCTTTTCTTGAAGCTCAGCCTGTTCCCTGATGGTCTTGCAAGTACATGAGGTGGTCAAGGTTTTGGAGATGAGTCCAGTTGAAACTTGTAGAACATCTCAGGCAAGTTCACTTTTCTTGGTCTTGTATTGTCTGCCAATCCACATATCTGAGGATGGAGCTGATATCTGATGAGTGGTATGCTTGTTTGTGATATATCTTGCTGCTCTATGTTTGATTCCTTTTAAAATTGTCCTGATCTCACTGATGGTGCTGGGGTTACATGCAGGGGCTGTGTATCCCATTACTGACTAAACAAGAGCTTTTTTGTGTGGTTTCCTCTGTTTTCTAATTGCCTATCTTCAAGCTGCGCCTGAAAAAGCCAAGGGTTCCCCTGGTTTTGTTGATCTTGATGACAGAACTTATTATGTGGGATCTGCTAAGGAGGTCATCTTGAATACTGGCATCTAGCTTTCTTGCTATGTCGACATTTTCTAGCATGTGGCAATCTATTTGTACTCTGGAATGACCTCTGTTCGCTTGGAAGTAGTACTCATGGTTGAGCATTTTCGCAGGTGGAATTTCTTGGACCATTACTTCTTCCTAGTGGTGTGAGGGGAAGGTCTTCTTGGAGCACACATGAATGTCTGTCTGCTTGATGACAATGTTGTTATCCATAACTTTCTTGTCTTGGACCTGCTTAGCCATGCTTTTCAAATTATTGCACTACATCAATGCAGCTGACATCAAGAACAAGCTGAACAAACCACCATCACTTCGCGAACAATGTATATATATATAATATACACAGTAAACAGTTCTCAGGTCTATACAGCAGACCCCATTGCTAGCAGTTTTTCATTCCTGCTGAGAACTTTCAGAGGCTGGTACAAGCTGCCCCAGGAAGTCACTCAGACCATCTACACTTTTTGCGTTAATGGCCTTCAGGAAAAAAAAAAAAAAAAAAAAAAAAAAAAAAAAAAGCCTTTCTTATCAAAAGTGCTAAAGACCCTTTCTAAACATGACAGAATAATCAACAAGATGATGGCAGTCACTCAGCAAATAGTCTACCTTATTCCTGATGGTCAACAGTAAGCACACCGCCCAGTGTGGCATGATCATTAGCCTGGCTAAACAGATATAATGTGAGAGAGGCAAGATAAGCTGTGAAGGTTTGTTGCAGTTTTTAGCCACAGAGAATGTCTCATAACTACATGATTAAAAAAAAAAAGGTCACCTCTTACAGTCAGTGTGGGACCACTTCAATCATTGACAAGCATGACAAGTGTCACTGTGATAAAAACACTGCACCTAAAGTAGGTCAACAAGCACAAACCAATCAATGAAAACTGCCTTACCAGTACACAACATAAGACAAGAATAGACAGTCCATATGCATCTAAATGGTTTGATAGGGTGGTTGCACTGAGCTGAGCATACAGACCATATTATCAAATCAAAAGGTTTTTGACAGTACAAGCCCGGCACCTGACATCTGGTCAGCCCAGGTGAATGCTTTCTGCACCCAACCAGAAGTTGGGGGTCATTCTGGGTTCAAATCTAGCACATTTTAAACCCCCTATGCCAAACAATATGTACAGAGAGAATATATTCCAAGCTCTTTTTCTTCGTCATCTGTTAACGTGTGCTGCTTTGACAACATGTATTTCAAAGGATTTTGTCATTTTTTTCTGTCAGTGTTTTTTTGTTTTGTTTTTTTTCATCACCATGAGCCAGGAAAGTTACCTTACTATGACTAGTGTGAGACAAGTTTTACATTAAATCATAGCAGTTTCGCTAAGCAATTAACTCCATGAATATGATTATGAATAGAAAAGCCATCAATTTACAATGATGTTGAAATTATAATTCGCCATGATACAATCAAATTACATAATTTGCATTTTATCACAAATGTATTAATACAACCTATTTGAATAAACTGTGCTAATAAGTAATGATGGAATAGTTAAGCTGTTGTTTTATAAAGGACCCATTCATCACAAGATCAATTAAGCACAATGAAAATTCAATACACTGAAGAAAACAAATTCTGTAGCTGTGAGTTTTACGTTCTGATCCAGTTATGACCAACTGACTTTTGTTGTAATTTGAGTCAAGCTGACTAGTTCTTCCAACTTAACAGCCAGAACATGCCTGGCTGGGATGGTTACACAGGCAGACGCTGTGTTAAGGCTAAAAGTGTTAATTTACTTTTCACAGTTTCAACTTAAGTTACAGAAGCCCAACTCGCAATTCCCATTCCACCCCCACCCCCCTTCGCCGATTCGCTCCTTAATTCTTTTCTTCCTTTCTTTTTTTCCAATTCTTCTTCTGTTGTGTGGCCACAATCACCACGCTGATTATTTTGCCACTGAAGCTAAGTGTCTTTCCGTTAAAGTTTTTATCAGACCGTCATCGACATATCTTTGTCATCAGTCTCCATTGTGATTGTTCCTCTGACGTAGTTATTCACTACCTCGACTGTGGTCAGTATGATGTTACTCTCGACAAAGACAGTCATTGTGACTTTTTCTTAGGTTTTATGTTGTTACATATTGTCTAGTCCACTTTGTACAGAACATTTTCAACTCAGGCAAAAAGATAATCGAAACCAACTCTTCCCACTTCATGTACTAAAAAATCTGTAACAACATGAATGACAAATTCTGTGTCTGCGATCATGAATACTGCACAATTTAATCTATAGTCCTAACCTTTGAACACAATTCTGTTGGCGGCCATGAAAATCAGCAGCTGCACCTAACTTCCGTTTTTTCCTAGATCATACTTCCGGCTGTTCTTTCTTTTACACTCACGCCGTCGTGGTTGTGAGTTTCAGTTTCTGTGGGAAAAACCAGCTTTGAGATAATTTTGTCATTCTTCACGCATTCTTATGTTTTACAGACCTTCCGAAAATTTCTGGTTAAAACCTCTTTTAACATCATCACTGCTATTAATATGTAGACGGGGAACGTGGATGACAACTGCATAAGGAATTACCACTGACGTCATTATAGCTTCATTAACATACACAGTCTGGATCAGCCATATTTTGTTGTTAGCGGCGAGCAAGGGTAAGGTAGTGGAGACTACTAAGATCAGTACGTCAAGTTTTGTGAAGTTGTAAGCTGTCTACTTCGACATTGTTTCATTGGTTTTGAAGAGAAGATGAGGAGAATCTTTGCTTTGCTGGCTTTGGCCAGCACAGCGATTGCGATGTCTGGTAAGTTGTCATCTTTCCATCCATGGTCTTGGTTCTGGAATTGTGCTACTACCACTAGATAATAGATCTACGAAATTTATAATTTACACACCAGCTCAGCTAGTATGTGTGTGTCAGTTACCCGAATCTATATATGCTAGGCTTCTAGGCATATATTCCGTCCAAGAACATTGTGTTTTGCCTTAACTAATGCCGTGATTCTGTTACTACTGCTTCTGATATTAACATAACCGTGATACTAGGCCTATGCCCACAAAATCAGAAAAATGTTGATTTTTTTTTTTTTTTTTTTAGTATTTTAATACCATCCAACTGTGGCGATGGCAATATTGTAATTCATTTGAATCAAGGATTGATCATAGACAGAACAGGGATATTTGGATATTGAATAACAGGATATCATTTACTGATTTAGACAGGGTTGATTACTCTGGTTGAAAGATGAATTGTAATTCTTCCCAACCTCCACCCAACCCCTAACCCCCCCACCCCCACCCTCCTTTATTTTTTATTTAGTCGTTATGATTGATCACATTAGAAAGATTGCTTATATAAAAACTGACAGAACCACTAGTCAACAGCCCTTCTAACAAGGGACCAAGACAATGACTGGATGATGATGGTGATTCCCCTCCACTTTAAGAAAAAAAAAAAGTGGAAAACAACAATGAGAAAAAGGAGGAAATCTTGTTTAGCTGGTGAAATCCAGCAGATGCTGTGACAGTAGTTGTATGAGCTGAGGAAATGGTATGGGCACAAGTGTGCCTACATCATGTGCATCAGTAATGGTCTACATAAAATACAATTGGGCCTGGGGCCTTGGGCAGGGTAGTAATTATATGTATATATATATATATATCAGTGTCAGAAGAATTAGAAGAAGAAGGTTTGCGGACAGTAAAATGAGTACATTTTGGAAAGAAGTCTTTTTTATGCGTTTATTGATTTATATGTTTTTCAGGTATTATATACAGTTTTTAAGAGCTTGCTACAGAACTTTTTTTTTAACAAAAAGTTCAAAGTGGGAGAATAGCAGTTCTTTTACCAGAAATTGAATGGATGCAGGACAAAACATTTAAATTTACTGGACAGTGAGGGTAAATTTTGAAAGAAATCACCATACAATCATATTCAGTGTAAAAAAAATCTTGGATTTGGGGTAAAATTTTGTGCTGTTGGTGAAAACTAAAAGACTATGTCAAGAAAAGAAGAATGAAATTTGATGATGAATTAGCATTAATGACAACTTTAGTTGAAAAAAAAAAAATTGTGTTTTTCTAGAGAATTACTCTTATGATGATGATGTGATGTGAGACATCAAAGTTTTTAAGAGTACTGCCTTTGTCAAATGGATATATATATATGCCTTTATATATATATAATATATATATATATATATACATCTTGTCATACAGGTCTGTTGATTGGATAAAAACCTGAGTTAAGGAAATGAAAGAAACAAAGCTTATGATATTGTTATATGGTTCCAGTGAAAGGTGTGAGAATTTAGGTTATGAAAATTTTTTTGAAAAGTATGCAAGTCACTTGATGGTAAGTGTAATTTTTGTAAAGAGAGCAAGACTTGATCATGGATCAGTCAATGATTGTGGGAATGTGAATTTACGCCTACTTTCTCAAGCGTCTGGAAATAATTTTAACTTGATTTAAGATTAAATCTTCACACTTTGGAAGATTCTCCATTAAAGCAGAGATGATATTACTTGGGTACTGATGAGAAAACAGATGATATGCTACTAATTCTGCTGGAAAAAAATATTTCATTTGTATGTTTCTGTACAGAATTGATAAGATAAACTTAACCTCTATTTTGCTGAAGAGGCTGGGCTATAAACATGAGAAGGAACTTATTAAACTAGATAAAAAAAAAAAAAAAAAAAAAGAAGTGTGGAAGTGGAAGCTTCTGCACAAATGGGTTAACGGTATCAAACTCATGCAGAGATTCAAGAGCTTCAGATTTTTTAAGATCTCAGGATACACTTGTCTCCTGACAGCAGAAAGCAAAAGGACAAGCACAAGCATGGGATAAAAGTCACAAATCAAAGTCAGTACTCGGACCTCTCATGTAATTTTAACCACACATCACCCTGTACCATAAACTTGCTCTCAATCATGTACTTTTACAACTCGATACGGATACAGTGTGTATAAAAAGACTGAAAATGTGTGTGTGCACATGTGTGTGTGTGTGTGTGTGTGTGTGTGTGTGTGTGTGTGTTGTCTGTGTCTGAGTCTTTTTGTATGTGCTTTACTTGCTGTTTCTTTAAATTTCAAAATGTGTGTGAGTGTGTGTGTGTGTGTGTGTGTGTGTGTGTGTGTGTGTGTGTGTTTCACAACTCGTCATTGTATAAGTTTGTAAGTATGTATAAGGAATCAGTGTAAGAGAGAAAGACATACTCACAGGGTAATGGATGTGTTTATATTATAGCATGGCTTATGATTTATGGTCATGATGTTTGAAAAAAAAATTGTAGTGCTTGATTGCTTGAAAGAGATGTTGATGTTTAAAGCTTTTCTTATAAATACACTACAAGTTTTTCTTTTCTGTTTATGGTGTCCTCAACCGTTGAGCCATAATGGTATGCTGTGATATAATATGGTTGTATTATTTACTTTCTTCAAATGCCATGATGCATTTGTGGTAAGATTTTATGTGATATGTTTCATAAGTTTGATGACACACTCAGGGGCTTACAGTAGTTGCATGTGGCAACAAATTAAAAAGGTGAACGTTTTCTGTTACAGCAGATTTTTATCAGTCACTGATCCATTTTTTCCCCCTAATTTTATGTTTGTTTGCACAACTACCAAGCTCCTCAGTACAATGTGCAGCAAGTGACTGGACAGTTACACTGACACAAACTGAACATATAGACCTGTGATTGTTTAAGAATTAGGATTGGGAGATAGCCAGATTATTTTGATCGAAGGATCATGATGTTTCTGCTTTTGGTAAGCTAGAAAGTGTTGCGGATTTATTCATGATGTCTGATAGAAAACTGTGCTGAATGATGCAGTTGGAATGCATGCAACATAAGCCCATACGTCAATGACATTTCCGAGTTCTTCTTCACTATCGAGTGCCCTTCTGCTTCTAGATGTAGCTGCCATTGACTTTGAGTTTCCGAGTTTGGCACATTATCCAGTGCTTGGCACCTGACTCTGCTAGTGCTACTCCCCTTCCTCTGTCTCCCTCCCTTACCCTTTTCTCTCTCTCTCTCTCTCTCTCTCTCTCTCTCTCTTTCCCCATCTTTTCCTCATGGATCTCTTTGCTCTCTCCCTACTTCCCTCCCTCCCCCCCTCTTTCACTCTCTCTTTCTCTCTCTCTCTCTCTCTCTCTCTCTCTCTCTCTCTCTCTCTCTCTCTCTGTAAACATGCACAAATTATTATCCCCCCATCAAAATGGACAGCCTTTATCCCCCCCCCCCCCCCCCCCCTTCATGGTATCCCCCCCCCCCCCCCCCCAAAGATTTCTGTTTGTCAGTTTTGGTGTAATGAAACGAGATGACCATCAGAACCATAAAAAAATGACTCATTTTGCATTTGAAGATCACCAGCTATGACTTAACGCTATCTGAAGATGAAAACACAGAATTTTGTTGGTGACTGAATGTATGGGCAAAATGTTTGGGACAGGTTTTTTTTTTGACTTTTAACTGTTCAGTTCTTTCCGTTGAATTTCGATTACCGGTGATCAACGGTTTTCTTCCCGGCATTATGGTATTTAAAACAACATTGTTGTTATCTGAAGCAATATGTCGCCTAAAAAAAAAACCCTGTAATAGATACATTCATCAAAGATATTATTACTTTAGAAATAATGCGCCCAAAAAAGAACCATGCAAAATGCAAAAATCTCAAGAACTGTTGAGAGTTAAGCAACAAGCAAAATTGATATTAAATTCTTTCAGTAATATGGCTCCCTAAGTTAGTGTAACAAACTGTGATCCCCCATTGAGTTTGGACCCCTGAGAAAAAATGGTCAGGAATAAAGGTCTCTTAGAAAGAATTCTCTCTCTCCCTCTGACTCCTCAGAGGTTAAGCTCATTAGTCCCAGGTTCAGTTTTGAGGTGTGAACAGTCATTTCACAAAGACAGTGAAAAATTTCTCATTTGTGGCTCATTCTCATATATATATATTCTCTCACAGCATTGAGACAAGCTTAATGCCATCTCTCATAGATCTGTAACTGGTAGCTATGCATGCATGAATTTATATAATTTAAATATGTTGAATGAGTAAGCCTATGCAAGTAATGACTACATTTATCTGTGAATTAGATTTCTGCCCATGCATGTAAAGAAGATATTGTAATCTAAAAGCCAGTTTGTCCATAGTACTGTAAATTTTGTGAAGTGCTGTGTAAGGGTTTCTGGACCTGGTAACAACTGGTACTAGTAACTTCTGGTTCTGGCCAACAAAAATGTCACCACCAATACTGCATGCTGACTTACTTTGACTGGATGCAGGGAAGGGGACCTTTTTGTTCAAAGCAAATTACTTTTAACCATTGTTCTGACAGTCTGCTGTTTTTGCTGACCTGTTTGCCTGTACAGACTTTTACATTGATTTTGAGAATTACTAGCACATTAGCAGACTGTTTAAATGTGAAATCGATACAACATCAATTTAACAAACAAGACCATGTGAAAATAAGGATATAATATCATACAGAGCATTCAGTCCTGACCATTAGTAGTAGCATAGGTTTCTGTGTTTTTCTTCTCCTTTTATCCCCATCTCTATACTTGATAAATGACGATTTTTTTTTTCATTGAACTTTGAAGTTATCTTTTTTTGTTTTTGTTTTTTACTGTTATTTCCTCTGTCATTTGTTTCATGTATGTACTCTTTCTTCTTTTCCTTTAGATGTTCTTCTGATGAAAAAGAACAGTTTTTAATCAGCTTGTTTTTCTCATTTAAATTGTCACAAACAAATTCTAACACATTCTCAAGTCATTTTTTATTTAACTTTTTTTTTTTGTTTTTTTTTTTAAATGTTGGTGATTTTGTTTTGTTTTGTTATGTTTTTTGGCACACATACAAGTTTGAAACACACACTCTGTTTCCCATGCTTTCTGACTTTCTTGCAGATGACTTATCCATAGTCAAAGTCTTTGATTCAAGAAGATTTTTCACTGTTTATCTTTGTATCTTAGTGTTTGTTGCTGTTAGTCAGTCTGTCTCTTTCTCTTCCCCGTCTTTCTCCTCTTTTACTAGTCTTAGTTTCAAACACACACACACACACACACACACACACACACACACACAGACACACACACACACACACACACACACACACACACACACACACACACACACACACACATGCACACATGTTGAAGTTGGAAAAAAGAACTTGTCATTTGCACTGAAGCTTTATATTTTAGGGGTAGGAATGTGGCAGTAGGGTGGGTGGGTAGGTTGGCGGCTGTGAATAGAAAATTATAGGGCCAGTTGGAAGTGGTGAGATCTGACCTGTCATCATACTGTCATTACAGCATCAAGAGTTGTCAGCCGTCAGTCAGGGCATCAGGTATATTTACTAAACGCTTGTTAACACAGAGGATTTTGAATTTGATGGAAAAATACCTCAGTGAATTTTATCAGTAAGGTATATTGGTATATTGTCTCTGTCTGGTATATTTCTTTGAAGAGAGATATAGGGAGAAAAGAAAATAAAGGAAAATGGTGGATCTGTATTTCTGATTGTCAGAACCACCACCTTCTCTATCGTTATCACAAAATGTTTAATTTGTATTAAAAAACAGAAGAAGAAGATGTGGGAAAACAGCTATTTTCATTTTGAATTTTGTTCAGAGAACGAAAGAAAACAAACTGCCTGTAACTATGTAAGGTAATATCCATACATAAGCAAAGGAGATAGAAAAGAATAGAGGACAGCTGAGAACAAATAACCATGGGGGAAAGAAAAATTATGTAAATTGTAGCTTTTTCCCAGTTCGATCTCACATGCCACTTCAGTGGCAATATTAATCCTGCCAAAGCTCCCAATTCAGGGCTGTTGTAAGGAGTCAGTGGGCTCACCCTTCCTTAGACATGATAAAAGGGTGTTTTTACTTTTGGCTCAGATCTTGAAAGAGCACAAAGATCTAATACAGTGATAGGGTTTTCATTTTTCCCCATGACAAATAAGCCTTTAAAATAAGATTGCATTGAAGATAAGCATGGGTTCAGTCCTCTCAGTCTGTCTGTCTGTCTCTCTTATTGCTTAGTCGTGGAGCCGGCGTGAGTGAGCTCTCCCTCCGGAGGGCGCCACCATGTCCGTCCAACAGCCCCCATGGACTCGCCGATACCGGTGACCCCAATGGAACCAAACCAAGGCCACAGACATGGAGAGGACATCAAAACTGAGGTCACCATGAGAGCAGGGCATGAAGGGCCACAGAATTTGAGACATTTTTTTTATGCTGATCAATGAGAATGAGGATGATTAAGATGATGCTATGGATTTCCATTTCGGTCTGAGACTGCATGACAGGGCTGTACTCTACGCTTCCTTTCATAATATATCCCGGTGTCAACCAGGCCTGAGAGGTACAGGCACCTACAGTGTTGGTCAGGAAATTTGAGCAACACTCTCAGAAACGCATCCATTAATAATAATAATAATAATGTATGGATTTTATATGGCGCAATTCTTGGGGTCAACTCATTGCGCTCAACACACACTGAAACACTCGCACTGATATGTGTTCACACACACATGCACACACACACACACACACACACACCGACACAGGCGCACTTATCAAGTTCATCGGTTCAAGCGTAAACAATACAGTTTTGCATGCAGTACATAAAAAGTCAGGTCAGATTAAGTGGATGAAACTCAACTGTGTGGTCCCAGTCTTCCCAACTAAGTCCGGCAGCAAACTCAACTCTGGGTAGGAGCCAGTCGGGGCAGAAAAGCCCACATGACTCTGATGGGATTCGAACCCACAACCTCCGAGCCGGGAGTCCGCGATGCTAACCACTTCGCCACGGCAGCTGGTGCAGTCCCCCAAGTTTACTGTTGAGTCACATCGGTGGTGTGTAGTGGTGGCTGTTCCAATCAAACATATTCAGGACACATTTACTAAGCACCCTTACTAACAACAATACTTGCTTAGTTGCAGAGTCAGCATGAGTATCCCCATTAAACAGTTGAGGGCACCGTCATGTCTGTCTAATGGCAGTTCTATGAACTAGCCACTACCAACAACCTTGACATTACTTGCCAAGGACATAGACGTGGAGAGGAGATTGAAACTAAGGTCACCATGAGAGTAGAACATGAAGGGCATCACAATTTGAGACGTTTGCATTGATCAGTGAAGATGAAGAAGAGGATGCTATGGGTTCCATTCTGAGATGACATGACACGGCTGTAGTCTAATCTTACTTCCATAGCGTCAGTAAGAGCTTAGACCACAGATGCAGACAACTGTCCAGAAACTTCGAGTAACATTGTCAGAAATGCATCCTTTTAGGTGATAAAACTCAACTGTGTGATTCCCGTCTTCACTGTTGAGCCTGAAGCAGACTCGGCCCAGATC
Organism: Conus betulinus; assembly: GCA_016801955.1. Taxonomy (NCBI): domain Eukaryota; kingdom Metazoa; phylum Mollusca; class Gastropoda; order Neogastropoda; family Conidae; genus Conus; species Conus betulinus. Next base: position 92,258 of record JADBJO010004622.1, read on the forward strand.
AGGGGTCAGTTAGGGCTAGAAAATCACACAAAAATTGCACAGATGGGAATTGAATCCATGATCCTAGCCCGCAGTCAGTATTGTCGACCACTGTGCTGCAGAGGCTGATATTACTTTTTTTTTTTTTTTTTTTTAACATAATTGATGCAAAATTGAAGATCTTATTTTATTTATCATTTATGTATAAAGAAACTTAGTTCTGGCTCTGTACCAAATTTCTATGACATAAACGTTTGTACTGTTCTAATAATTAAAACAAAACACATTAGGACTTTTCATACTCTTTCCCAGTCTTGTATGGGTTTAGAGGAAATGGACAGGGAAAAAAAAAGACAGGAGAGGCTGTTTACCTATTTGATTCACATGCAATGAATGCATTACAACCTCTGGATGAAAGGCACAGGGTAGGTGAGGAAGGAAAGGGGCATGTAGATTCATCACCATCATCAGAATGGACACCTTTGCACGCTTATCTTTTTTAGTTTTATAGACAGGGAATGCACAGTTTGGGGCATCTCTGAAGAGAAAAAGAAAGTAGCAAGTGTCCCTGTGGCCATGTTCAAGTCCCACACCAGCCAGTCTCTTTATTGTAGTGGTTCCTGATAATATTAGTCAATACGTCTGATTGCTAGCACTGAGCATAGATTCCTCTGGCCATGTGTACATCCCACTCAGACCAATCCCGTTATTGGAGAGTTTCCTGTCAGGCACACCTGGTGTCAGGCCCCACAGGTCCCACAGATCCCAAGATCTGCATCATGAAATTGTAAGGCTAATGATTTTTCAGTTTTTTTCTTTTTTCAGTAACAGAAAATACTGATATTTTCAATGTTGATTAACTGACCTTTTTCCTTTCTGGTAATTATGATCAATGTTACAGTTGTGCCTTTGCCCTGTTCTTCCTCTCACACCCTCTTTCCTCTGTTACCACCACCACCACCACACTATGTTTAAACGAAATAATTAGAGGGGATTGGAGGAGAGGAGACGGACTGGGGTGTTAAAGATACCATGATCATTCGGATACTGCATGGACCTTTGTTACACTTGTGTACTTGTGAAGACAACATCTTGATCATCTCTTTCATCTAGAGTATAAACCTGAAATAAATCATGTTCAATGAGTAATGATCTGTAGGAAATTACAATTGATGAATTGCAGTTGAAAGATGTTATGAGTGTTCTTTTGTGTTCAGTCCCTCCCAATGACCTTTTTTGCAGAACCCAATGTTCACAAGCCCAAGATAAAGGCCCTGTTATACAATGACTATGGGCGCCCCGAGTTCCACGGAATCATCCGTGAAGATGAAACACAAGTCCAGTTACAAGCTCCATTGCTGGCCACTGACAGCGATGATGTTGGCGGTGCTGGTAAGCTTTTATTTCATGTTATTGCAGATTTCTGCATGTGTGTGTGTCTAGTTCAACGTAGTTGTGGGGTATGACTCATCAACTTTGGCTTCTGTATATAACAGTTTATATACCTAATTGTGTTAATAATAAAAGTACATGTGGACTGTTCTCTGAAACTTCTTGTCCTTGTGACAGATTGATAGAAACTCACAGATAGATCTTTTTGACAGATTGATAGAAACTCGCAGATAAATCTCGTTCTAGTAGACTCAGGGTAAGGCTGTGAAGGGGTTAATGTAAGGGTCATGAAACAGGCAGATTATTGTGTGCATCTTCCATGTCACATATATGCATACATTTTTCATAAATTTTTATATAACAGCAGCAGAAAATAAGCGCTAGTAAAAGTGTTATCATAGTATTCATACTCTAAGTCAGAGTTTTTTAATACCATAATGGCCCATGCATTGCACTTTTTTTTGCAGACAAAAAGCAAGTCTTCCAAATAAGAGACCTGCATGCCACAAATGTTTCTGTGATTACCCAAGTACGTGTTCTAGCCTGAATCCTGTCGCATACTGAGAAACCTACATGTTGCATCAAGTTCTAAAGAAAGGGCTTCTGTTTCAGCTTTTATCTGCGCTTTAAAATCAAAGAGAACAAGAAAAGGCCAAGGAAATATGAACTGCCTTTGAGGTGCAGCTGAAAGATGACAACAGCGGGGAGGCTGTGATCCGAGTCAAAGAGGGGGATCCGTCTGGACTACGAGAAACGCAATCATTACCGCTTTTACGTCGTGTCCGAGGACTGCGGCTCTCCCCCAAAAGAATCTGAAAGGTGGGTAAAAAAAATCTGTATTGGTGGCTAGTTGCCTGACAGGTGGGGGAAGAATGTGACAAGCGAGTTTCTTCTCTACCTGGAAGTCTGTGCAGTATTACCATGGGAATGGGGTACTGTGGATGACTAATCCTGATTTAACTGTCCTGTCTGCAGTACTGAGGTAGAGACAGTTGGAGTAGTGCTCATCATTTCAGTACTGCCAAGGCCCTGCGGGCTGTAGGACGATAGGGATCAGTGAGGATTGTAAAACTTGTGCATGTGTAGACTAATTTCTCAGATGAGGTGATGTATAAAGCTAGGTCCTCTGTGAGGAGAGGGACAGAAGTAGAGGCAGAAAGAAACTAAAAGGGCACTCAGGGGAAAGTGAGACATCCATGCAAGTCCTGCAAATCTGGAATCCCCCCTTCAAGTAGCTTCAAGGGTGAAAACAATGTTGTTTACCACAGGGGAAGTAATAGTTGATATGGACCGATGGAGATTGTCCTAGTTATCTTAGTTTATCAGGACATGCAAAAACAGTCAGAAGTATAAATTTTCAACTTGACGTTTTACTAGAAAGTCTTAATAAAGATAATTTCATAATATGTTGATGATTTGTAACAGTAACTTCTTAGTCTGGGGAACATGTAAGTTCTTATCACTAATGTGCTGGGTCTGCAATAATTGGGATCTGTACCTGGTCTCTGTTACAGCATTTTGATGAATTTGCCTTTGTTCCACGTTCCATCTTTCCCCAAGTTCATTAAAAATCAGTTCAAAGTTTTTGCATAATTTGTATTAAATCAGTTCTAGCTGATTAGACCTGAACCCACCATTTAATCCAGATTTTTTTGCATGTGTTTGATTTCACATCATCTGGTGGGAACTTGCAAATATCATCTGTACATCTGGTGGGAACTCCTGCCAATTTGGCAACAGTTTTATACTGCTGTGCTTTGGACAGATTGTAGATTTACGTTGGCTGACAGCACTCACACAGGCTCTCCATTATTTCTTATTTTGATGGCAAACTGTGTGCTATGTTTAACACCGCTCTGTGTATGTATGTGTTAATAGTATATTATTCCTTTTGTTTATTTATTCTCATTTCTTTTATGTTTACTTTCATGTTCATTTCAAAGAGGTCTCACTCAGAGTAAGTGTGTGAGAGAAAGAGCAGGAGAGAGAATGTGTGTGTGTGTGTGTGTGTGTGTGTGTGTGTGTGTGTGTGTGTGGCATTGTTTGTGGGGCAGGGGGGTGCATTTCCACCCCTCCTATTTGATATGGTCAGCACAGCTGTTCTGTCCATTAAGTACATGCATTTTTTCATCAAGTACCAATTTTTAAATAACATTTCTCAACCAAATGAAAAAAAAAAACCCACACATATGGTTAGTGACTGGATCAGTTAGTGTGTAACTTAATGTTTGACAACTCTTCTCCCCCAGTTCTCCCCCATTCTTCCCCAGTTTTCAGCTTTTGACCTTCACTTATTTTTCCCCTTGACAGAGTCACTTTGACTGTCAAAGGAACATTGATGCTAAGACTAACACTGCGTCTATGTGTTTGCTGGTTTGGAAGAGGGGGGGAAAAGGGTAGGTCTTGGTGTGGCAGGCCAGGTACAACATAAATCTTATCACAGTTGTGCAGTGGTTGTGTTTATAAGAGTGGATATTCTGGTGATCAGTATGAAGAAAAAACTCTCTCTCAGTTCCAGGGATGTTGGCTTCTGTTTGAAAAAAAAAAGGGTTGTGGTTTGTTTTTCAGGGCTGTTGTTTTAATCAAGGTGAAGGATGTGGATGAGTTTGCTCCCCACTTTGAAAACACCACCTACACTGTGGAGGTGGAGGAAGGCAAAGTGTTCACCAACCTCGTCCAGCTTCGTGTCAAAGATGAGGATGCCTCTGATGCCTATGGTCAGGTGGTAGGCTTCCAGATCTTTGACACCAACGTGCCCTTCATCATCAGCAAGGATGGGGTGCTACAGAACACAGAGGCCTTGGACTACTCCAGGCATCGCAACTACATCCTGAAGGTGGTGGCCATGGATGGGGGTCAGCGACAGTCGGAGCCAGTTTTTGTCAACGTCATAGTGAAGGAGCAGTGCCGCAGCGGCTGGATGAACATCCCCGCCACAGTGCGCTATACGGCAGGAGAGGGACAGAAGCGAGTGGCCGACAGCGCACAGCTCCGCCTGTGCGACAAGTCATGTGACCCCGAGGAAGTGAAGGTGAAGGTCACTCTGACCACCAAGCACATTGGGAAAGGGTGTGACCGGGACACGTACTCCATCACCTCTCAGCGTAAACTGTGTGGTAAGTGTTGATGATTTTGCATGCTGCTTTCTATATTTATGTGATGGTGACTGTGAATGTGTTTGTGAAATCAAGGCTTCACATTACATTTAAATGGGGGTAAATTACATGCTGAAATTTAGAAAAGTAAGGAGTGTGTATGGTTAAAAAAAAGAAATCATAGAAAGATTTGTTGACTTACGGGGGGCTCTTGTTACATTCAGTGATAATAAGCAAAGAATTAAATGGGTTGGGTGTATGTGCTTAAATGTTTGTAATTTTGGGAACAGTTTTGTTAATCAGTTGGCATACAAGCTGTGGCTTTTACATGTTTGTTGAAAGCAGTTGGACTGTGCTAGCAATCCCCCATCTAGGTCTTTGAAGAAAGCCTTAGATTTTTTTTTGTGGAGGGTATGACACCTCTCTCCCCCCCTCCATTCCCCCCCACTTTCTCCCTGGAAACACCAATGCAATTTCAGTCATACAGCATCTTATTGATGCTTGTATTTGTTTGTCACTGTTCATAATCAGGATTTCAGGCATTTCCTTGAGCGTCTGTGAGCTGATACATGAAATGTGAAATTTTGAAAAGAAAAAACAAAAAGATAAAAATTATGAACATGGAAAACTTCCTTCTTGCTTTCAATACTTACTCTAGTTGTTTAAATTAATCAGCAGTTGGATGTGGACAAACATGTTGAACGACACAAAGTATCTTTAGCATTTCATGGCACATGTAAACCTTTTCTTGAACTTGTGTTTTTTTCTGACATGTATTCTGTGCTGTCTGAATAGCATTGCACCTACACTGCTAATCCCAACCCTCCAGCCACAGCCAGGACTGTCCCGTTAGAGCCCTGGCATAAGTAATCCACAGGGAGCAATCAGAATCAAAACGTCAGGTGTCAGCCCACCAGAGGAGACACTGCACTGCTGCTGAGTCACTTAGGTGGTGTGTGTGTCATGTCTGTTCTGACGTAACGTACGCAGGACGCCACCTGTTAAACCACCAACTGAAGATAATAGTAGCTTATTCGTGGAGCTGGTGTGGGTGAGTTCTTCTTCCAGGGAACATCATCTCATGCGTCCAGCCACAGTTCCCATGAATTGCTGTTACTGTTGATCATGACAGTAAAACTAAGGTCATAGATGTGGAGAGGCAGTTGAAACTGAGATCAGCATGAGAGTAATGCATGAAGGGACACACTTTTTTTTTTTTTTTTTAAACAGGATCATTGAGGATGACTGGATGAGAATGATGATGATGCTATAGAAGTCCATTCTGGTCTGAGACTGCGTTACGGGGCTGTACTCCACACCTGCTTTCATAAGATCCTGGTGTCAGTCAGGTCAAGAGATACAGACACCTGTAGTGTTGGTCAAGAAATTTGAGCGATACGCTCAGAGAAGCATACAAGAAGTGGATGAAACACAGCTCTGTGGTCCCAGTCATCCCAATAAAGCAAGTAGCAAACTCAGTGTGGGTGGGAGCTGGTTTGGGCAGAAAAATCCCTCAGAATAAATGGTTCTGATAGGAATTGAACCCACAAGCTGGGAGTCTGTGACGCTAACCATTTTGCCATGATGCCACTTTGTTGCCCTTCTCTCACTTTCTTTTTTACACCTCAGATCCGTAGGACATCTGCATCCATGTTAGGTGCTTTTTTTTTTTTTTTTTTGTAAATAACAAAGAGCAGTTGGTTGGCTTTACCAAGTAGTTCAGGAGAAAGTAGCTGCCCTGGCTGTTTGTGCTGTAGCTTGAGTGCATACTAAAGAGTTGCTTCTCTTCCCTCAAGGTGCCAGTGGAGACAGCGTCGACCTTCTTCCCTCCCCTTGGCAAGCTGACTGGACCAAGAGTCTGCCCACGGATGACGGCCACCTCATGGACCAGATCTTCTCCTTTGATGGCAGCCACAACGCCGTGGAGGTGCCGGCCGGCCACTTTGACCACCACCTGGGCAGCCACTTCACCATCTCCAGCTGGATGAAGCACAGCTTCCCTCCAGGGGCCCTGTCAAATCCCACAATGCACCTAAAGAACACATCGTCTGCATGTCCGATGGAGACGGTCAGTGGCAACGATGTAGTGTAACAACAATAATTGTAGCCATAGTTTCAAAATCGAGTGAGGAGTTACCACAGTTTTTTTCATTAGGCCTTACTGTCGTCACACTGTAACGAGTACTGATCCAGGGTGATGCAGACCGATTTCGATTCACTTAAAGCACAGATTGTTGGTACTGTGTTGCAAAATGATGTGGCTGACTTGATCATTTTCTTTTCATGCTATTCTAGTGATTTTATCTCATGCTATTTTCAACTTTTGTTACTGAGTTTTGCGTTTATGCTCTTCTATATATTTCGTCTAATTTAATTACTTTTGTTACCAAGTTCTGCTGTCATGCTATTTTACTTCTTTCATCTTATTTATATCCTTTTATTACCACGCTACATCTTGTTAATTTGAACACATCCCAACACTTAGATTATGTTACCAGAGGATATTTTTTACTCATCAGCATTTGATTTTAGATGAAGAATTGTTGCCTTGGTTTGGTGCTGTTAGGCTGCCAGGTGTGGAAGGGATAAAGTTGGTGAGATAGTTGGTTAGGTGCTGGTTGTGGGTGGGGGAAAGCTATCAGTTAGGTGATCAACTGGCAGTTGTCAATTGTGAAAGTTGATCAACTGGCAGTTGTCAATTGTGAAAGAGATAGACATCTGAAACCAAAAATGTTTCTGTGAAATGAGCTTTTAAGACAGTGGAATTTGTTTGAGTAATACTTACAATATGTCTGTGGATGTGTGTCTGGTCTATGCCAACAAGATGATGATGCACTTTGTGTGTGTGTGACAGGGATGAACCGTCATCACTATGCTCTGTGGGTGCATGGAGAGAAGCTGGTGTTCCTGCTGCGTCAGGAGGACGTCCTCCCAGAGGACATGGACAAGTTCAAACCTGCTGAGTTCCGCTGGCACATCCCCCAAATCAACGACAATGAGTGGGCACCATTACGCGATCAGTGTGGATTTCCCTGATGTGAGTAACACACTTGACAGCTCTGATGATTTGCATGTAATTTATTATGCTAATGTAGAACTGAACCTCTGTCTCCACTTTCCTTCTCTGGTGTTCAGGTTGGGTTAATGACAGACCTTGCTTTTTTTTAATTGTTCATTTCACACACAAAGCTAAGCCTGTCCATCCACCTTCCCTTACTGATGTCCAGGTTGTTTGAATATATCAGACTTTACACTTGTCCATTGGTCATTTCACACTCAAAGCTGATCTTTCCTCCACTCTCCCTCACTGATGTCCAGGTTGTTAGGATGTATGACTCACCCCATGGTGTTGCAGGTACGCCTGTACGTGGATGGCAACCTGCTGCTGACGGATGACTCCAACTATGAGGAGATTGATGACTGGCCGCTGCACAAGTCGAACCACGTGCACTCCAGCAAGCTGGTGGTGGGGGCCTGCTGGCAGGGCAAGCAGCTGCAGTTCAAGGACCACTTCCGGGGCTACCTGGCCGGCCTGTCCATGCTCAAGGGCAAGACTGAGAGCGAGCGCGTTATCAAGTGCCTGCACAACTGCAAGGAGAACCTGGACTTCCGCGGCCTGTCGGACATGTCCGCTGGAACTGTGAGTAAGCTTTCTGTCCTGGTGATACTGTTCCAGACTGAGGGTTGTTAAGTGACGCTGTGACAGGGAGAGAACAGGTTTTACAGTGTTCTTAAATCAGACTTTCTAAAGATTGATTTACAGCTTCTTTTCCATATTTACAGCGCCTGTTAGGTTTTAGATGGAGATACTGCATCTTTAATGTGTCAAGAGAATGGCATCTAGTGTTGATAGACAAGATGAAAATGCTGCCTGTGGTTAAATGATGGCAACTCAGCCATTGACTGCACTGCATGAAGGTGCTGTCTGGTGTATAGAAGAGACCTTTTGTTTTGGAGATGTGGAAGATCACCCATCCCCCCCCCCCCCCCCCCCCCACCACTTTGTCTCGCATGGGGGAAATGGACAATGTTACCTCACAGTAAAATACTTTTCCTTCAACTGTAGAGAGATTTGGTAATGTATCATACACACTACTACTTGCATGTGTTTCTTAGAGTACAAATCTAGCAGACATTTTTTCCAAAATGTTTTTTAAAAAAAAACACATATGCATGCACACGCACCCATGCATGCATGCACACATTCACACACATGTACGCATTCACACACACACACACACACACACACACACACACACACACACACACACACACACACACACACACACACACACACACACACACACACACACTCTCACACATACTGTCATGCACACTATTTGTACCTGTGCATCAAAATTACTCCAAATCGTGTATTAGAATCTGGTTCTGGATGTCGTGTGTTATGCATGTGTCTGTGTGGTTGTTGGAGCAGTCAAATACAGCCGATGTTTTCTTGGTTACTTCTGAATGTGTCATGTGTTATAGAAGTACATCATTCTCAAAGTGACCACTAAAGTAGCAATTTTACAAAGGGACTATCATTTTCACTGCACTCAGCTAAACATCACAAAGAGCCCTCAGAGTTCATTTTCAAATACCATCTGAAAGTGGAGGTCACATCACCTGAAGTGGAAGTCGACAATAAATCTCAGCAGCAGCAAGCAAGTGATGCATCCAGGTTTGTGTCAGAAGTCACTGTGGTGTTTCACAGGTGGTCAGTTTCAATGGTGACATGACGGAATTCACTGTAACGGGCAAGCAGGTGACTGAGGTTGAGAACATCCTTCGTCAGGTGACTTACGTCAACGCCCGCTCCTTCCCCACCCCTGGACGCCGGAACTTGCGCATTGATACCACTGTGATGTAAGTTGTTTTGCCCAGACGAAGAGGGGTTGTGTTATCCCAGTTGTGGAAGAGATTCAGAGAAGGTCACACGCATACTGTTCGACAGCTGTGATTGATAAAGTCGTCATTACAAAAGAGATTTGGGTGTGAAGGGAAACCAATTGTAGAAGATGCTGGAGGGTGTATGAAAAATGTTTTGAACATCCAGACAGTGTATATCTTACGTTTTGTAGGTTTGTTTTCTGTGCGAGTATATCAGGCAAAAGTTTAATCATAAACGTTTGTTTTCCATACAAGCTGTTCAGTAGATACTTAAGATGTTAGAAGTGGCTAGTCTTTAAAGTTATAGGTTGTTGGCAACTAGGTTCTGATGCCAAATTACTTGCCCACGCTGTTCACGCACACTCTCTCTCACACACACACACACACACACACACACACACACACACACACAGAGAAACATGCACACACACACACACACACACACACACACACACACACACACACACACACACACACACACACACACACACTGAGAGACAAACACACATGCACACACACACACACAGAAACACATGCGCGCACACACACACACACACACACACACACACACACATCTTTCTGCTAATAAGTGATCAAGTAATTTTTGTGAGTTTGTTTCATGCTCATGCTTCATTAGTCACTTTTTTCGTCAGCTTTTTTCCTTCTACTTCATGATATATTTGGACTTGTTTGACGTGATGTGTGGTGATACAGGTGCAATGGACAGCAGCTGGTGGTGCCGGCCGTGGAGAGCTACGTGATGGTGCAGGAACCTCCCCAGGCCATCATTGTCATCAACGGAGCCGCCGCCAACCTCACTCGCCTGGTCTATGAGTTTGAGAGGGGTCTGCGTATCTTCCATGATGTGCACATCTTTGCCACCAGCCAGCCAGCCACCAGCTCCCTGGAGGAGGAAGAGGAGGCCTATGATGATGAGGAAGACGACAGCAGTGAGGACAGCAAGGCCACGCAGCATGCCCAGAAAGTGGACCAGATCAAATCAGAACGTGAGTATTGATCTGTCATATATATATATATATATATATATATATATATATACACACACACACACACGCATAGGTATATGGACATGGTGGGTTTTTTTTCAAAGTTATTGTCAGTGTCTGTATGCTAGGCCAGGTATTCTAGCGTATATTGCATTGTGTGTCAAGTGTTGCTGTCGTTGCATTAACCCGCAGTTCGTTGGTGGGGGGGGTGGGGAGGCTTAGAGTCCAGGAGAGAGGGTCAGTGCCATTACTGCCCTCAGCATCACAGTCCGCAGCATGGCTGAGCACAGACAAACAGTTCATGGGAGCCGATCAAGCTTAGCCAATCAGACTTCCTCTACAAAACCATGTGTATGCGTCACAGATTACTGCTGACCAGAAGGCGGTTGACTATTGAGTTAACTGTCAACTTTTCACAAAGACAGGGTTTTCACAAAGACAACTGAACATTATGCCCACATCTTCTGAACAATCTCTTCAGTTGTATTGAAGCAGAAGACAAAGAGTTGGTCTGCCACCGCTTGATACATATGAAAATCATGCCAAGTCACCGAATCAGTTGACTGGTCAGTGTTGCCCATTGATGTCATTGGTCACTTGAATGAGTTTTCAGGCAGAAAGCCTTAATGCATGGGTAGGAGTAGTTCCTTATTATACAGATTTCCATATGATGTTTGGGCGAATTTTTTTTTCTCCCCGTTTGCATTTTGATGGATGCGTGTGCTGGTTCTCTGATCCATATTTTTTTTATGGTATATAATTATACAGTACTGAGAAGTATAAAATTAACGGTTTGTATCAAAGGAGAGAGCAGAAAACTGTCCTTAAATATTAAGTTTTCATCAGCGTCTAGGTGGGAGGGGGAGGGCACCCACACCACACCCCCCCCTCAGCAGGGTGTTGCCCCTGCACCCCACCAGGGGCCTTAATCCAAAGCCTCCCACATAGACTATCTGCTCTTATGTATGCTTCCCAGAGCAAGGGAAATAACTCTGCACAAAAACACCACTCGCTTACTTTCAAAAATCGCAGAAAGTAATATAGAGCTCACCTTTGCTTGAAAAACTTACAATAATAAGCAGAATTGGTGGTATTTTCACTGGAGTGTACACACGATGTTATTTAACCCCCTCAGCCTGCTGCATGACTTTGTGCTACATGACTGAGAATACCTTGTCAAGGGAGGTAACTCCGCAACACTTACACGCTTGCCATAAAGAAACCTCAGTAACAAATTTGCTTTTAACTCATCTATTCTGTGAAAGTAATGAAAAAAATTAAAAGACATCACTCCATCCAAACCAGCCACTTTTTTCCATATACAGTGAACTGGTACGCAAGGAAAAAAAAAAAACAAACGAACAGACTAACTCTACTTCAGTGTTCTCGGTGCTAAAACAAATTTTTTTCTTAATGAATTCACTGTACCCACAGAATTTAATGGACTAGGAGCACAAAGTGATTTTCGAAGTCTAAACAAAGTACTCAATTGTTGAGGAACAAAATATAGTCATTCGATATGGTCTGCACACTAAATGATCAACTTTTGTGGTGAAGAAAAAAAAAAACAAACTTCAACAATTTTGTTTAACTGAAGGCATCACATAGAACAACATTTGTCTTCTAACTACTGAGGGGAAAAAAAATAATACAAACAGATTACTGGATACTGGACTTGAAATTTTGATGGAACTCAACAAAAACGAGCTTTTGCACAAGTGCACTAAGTAGTCGACCCCTACCCCCCCCCCCCCACACACACACACTGTGGTGATGATGTACCTCATGTCCGTCTCCTCTTTGCTTTTTGATAAACCAGGCAGTTTTTAATGTAGGCCAGAGTTTATGCTCATCCTTTTTTGCTTGCTTTTGTGCAACAAATAGATTTGTTTCACGCTAAAAGTCTGCCAAAATTCCTCTGAAAACAAAAGGTTAAAGGTGACGCTCCCACAGGCAAATCATGGGACACTTCCACTGACTGACCTGGTTTCCTGGCTGTCAAAACAAGCGAAACTTTTGGGGGGCTTCACTTCTTCTTCAAAAGAAGACTGGATAGTAGTTGATATGTACAGTGCTTGTTGCAGATGTAGTTGATAATTTCCAGATGTCACAGGAGACAGATAGAAGACAGTGATTGACATGTCGGGTGTCTTTGCAGAAGACAGCCAGAAGAAGAGTTCCTTGCTGGTAGACATGTGCACCGTGGTGGCAGAGCCTCCCCTCAACCTGTTCGTGGAGCACTTGTCTCTGCCCACACGCCTGCTGGAGAACCGCAACCTGGAGTGGAGTGAGACCAACGATGGGGTGGTCATCTCCAGTAAGTGGGCTTGCTAGATCTGTGTTCTTCTGGTGCTGACACGAGAATTATGAAATTTATTCTCTTGTAGAAAAAGGGGAGGAGGGAGATTGGGAGAAAGAATTCAGAGTGAGTCAAGCCAGAGCGAAGTGTTGCCCTTGAATATTCTGGTGTGAACGGTAAGAAAAAAGTTATGGTATGGTTGATATACATCACCCACCCCACCCCTCACCCCTCAGCCAAATCCTTTGCCTAGAGATTTCTTTGAATGTCTCACCTTTTTTTTTTTTTTTTTTTTGTGGATTGGGTAGGATGAGTTTTCTGTTCAGTGTCCAGTCACTGATTCCCAATAGAAACAGTTTTCTGCTACTACAGTCAAGTGGACCCTCTGATTTTTGTCTGATTTCGGCACAGTAAATGTGTTATTAGTATGAGTAAATTTTTGTTTTTTGTTTTCTCCTGGTCAATGTTGGCAAAGTATGTTCCGTCCAGTGGGTGTGTGTAGCTGACTTTCAAGGACATGTGTGTTGTTTCCCCTGCACCATGCCTGGAGAAATGTGTGACAGGCGCTTCACAGGACACAATGCCACATCTCCCAGAGGCTGTGTAGCAACAGGTTTATGTGTGGCACTGTAACCCCATCTTTTTCTTCTTGCCTCTCCTTTCCTCTCATTTTTAAAGGGGGGTGGGGGGGGAGAAAAAGACCAACTGCACCAAGTCATTGTCGTAATGAAGGGAGAATCCTTTGCCTTTACTTGTTTTCGCCCAGTTCAGTTTTGTTTTATCCCATCCCCCCCCCCCCTTCCTCATCAGAAGTGAGAAGAAACAAGATTAAGGATAGAGTGGAAAGATGTAGGTTCACTTGTGATCAGAGTGGAAGGGCCTGGTATGGGCATTCTGATGAGAAATATGTTGCAAGACTGTCAGCAGAGCTTGAAGGAAGCTTGGAGCTCGCTGGATGATTGGTTAGTTATGCTAGAGAGAGTACTTTAAAGATTTCATACCGCAAATTGTGTTTGAAGGTAATGTACAATGCTGTGAAACACTGATGATTTGAACCATGTTGTGTGTTGACAGATGCTGACAAGATAGAGACTACTGAGAACGTGATCCGTAATATCCACTACTACCACAATGAGCCCAGCAAGCTGTCCAATCGCACGCTGACCCTCAGCTGCTCCTCTCAATGGTCGCTTTATCAGCAACAAAATTTGTTGTCAGGGTCAGTCATTGGCACTCTGTGTGCGTGTGTGTGTGTGTGTGTGTGTGTCTTTGTTCTTAAAATGGTCACTTCATCAGTAACCAATTTTTGCATGTGGCAGTCATCTGCTGTGTGGTTACATGAGTACATGAGCATGTACTTGCATATTTGTGCATGTTTATTTTGTGTGTGTGCATCTGTCTGTCTGTCAGTCTGTCTGTCTGTCTGTCCATCCAAGCATATGATGAGAGTAAGGTTGAAAGTTCAGTAGGTTTTCCATAAACTTTCACTGTCAGATCTTGGTAGATAAACATTTGGTAAACTTCTGTGATAGTCTCGCTATCTAATCTCAATGCTACAGATGTTTAGAGGAGTCTCGTGTGGCTTGTATTTTCACATAGTCATGATTTGATGACAGACAGGAAGAGGTTTTGTGCCATTTATGTATGCGTGTTTGTGTACACACATACATGACACACAGCTCTTCACCTTTAGAACTTTGTGTCACATGTGTATGCATATGTGTTTACAGCTGGTGGCTCTTCACGATGTCAGGGACAGCAAGAGCTTTGCCCACGCCCAGGTGAACCCAGTGCAAGTGCAGCAGAACCTGTTGACTGCCTCTGGCCAGCATAATGTCCACGCCACAGTTGCTTCCACATCCAGTCAGTGGGCCCCTTTGTCTGTCATACCCATCTGTCAGCCTTGTTGTTGCCTTTAAACAGATGCAGATAAGCTTCCTGTCACTTCTGGTCACTTTCGGCCTTGTGGTCACGCTTGCATACATGCACGCACACACACAACAACGCACACATGCATAAACATACACATGCATGTAGTATCTTGGAATAGCTGTATTCAATTTGTTGCAGAAAAAGGTTAACATCAATGGCTGTTCTGGGCATTAAGGTTTTGTGCTGTGTGTGTGTTTGTGTGTGTTGTTGTTGAACATGGAGAGATGGAGGTTGCTGTGAGTGTGTGTGTGTGTGTGTGCTGTTGAACATAGTGAGATGGAGGTAGCTGTGAGCGTGTGTGCAAGTCTGTGTGTGTGTTGTTGAACATAGAGAGATGGAGGTTCCTGTGTGTGTTGTTTAACATTGAGAAGTGGCGGTTGCTGTGTGTGTGTGTCGTTATGGAGAGGTGGAGGCTGCTGTGTGTGTGTGTGTTGTTGAACATGGAGAGGTGGAGGTTGATGTGTGTGTGTGTTGTTGAACATTGAGAGGTGGATGTTGCTGTGTGTGTGTGTTGTTGAACATTGAGAGGTGGAGGTTGAAGTGTGTGTGTTGTTGAACATGGAGAGGTGGAGGTTGCTGTGTGTGTGTGTGTTGTTGAACATTGAGAGGTGGAGGTTGAAGTGTGTGTGTGTTGTTGAAACATTGAGAGGTGGAGGTTGAAGTGTGTGTGTGTTGTTGAGCATTGAGAGATGGATGTTGCTGTGTGTGAGTGTTGTCGAACATGGACAGGTGGAGGTTGCTGTGTGTGTGTGTTGTTGAACATTGAGACGTGGAGGTTGCTGTGTGTGAGTGTTGACGAACATGGAGAGGTGGAGGTTGAAGTGTGTGTGTGTTGTTGAACATTGAGAGGTGGAGGTTGCTCTGTGTGTGTGTGTGTTGTTGAACATTGAGAGGTGGAGGTTGCTGTGTGTGTGTGTTGTTGAACATGGAGAGGTGTAGGTTGCTATGTGTGTGTCGTTATGGAGAGGGTAGGTTGCTATGTGTGTGTCGTTATGGAGAGGTGGAGGTTGCTGTGTGTGTCGTTATGGAGAGGTGGAGGTTGCTGTGTGTGTCGTTATGGAGAAGTGGAGGTTGCTGTATGTGTCGTTATGGAGAGGTGGAGGTTGCTGTGTGTGTTGTTATGGAGAGGTGGAGGTTGCTGTGTGTGTGTGTGTTGTCGAACATGGAGAGGTGGAGGTTGAAGTGTGTGTGTGTGGTTGAACATTGAGAGGTAGAGGTTGCTGTGTGCTGTGTGTTGTTGAACATGGAGAGGTGGAGGTTGCTGTGTGTGTGTGTGTGTGTGTGTGTGTGTGTGTTGTTGAACATGGAGAGGTGGAGGTGCTGTGTGTTGTTGAACATGGAGAGGTGGAGGTTGCTATGTGCTGTGTGTTGTTGAACATGGAATGGTGGAGGTTGCTGTGTGTGCATGTTGTCGAACATGGAGAGGTGGAGGTTGTTGTTTGTTGAACATGGAGTGATGGAGGTTGTTGTGTGTTGTTAAACATGGAGAGATAAAGTTTGCTGTGTCCTGTGTGCAGACTTTGGCATGGCAGCCATCATCGTGGTGTGTGTGGGGTTCCTGCTGTTCATGATCATCCTAGGGGTGGTTCGAATCCGTGCTGCTCACCGCCGCACCCAAGTAGTGCATGTGGAGGAGAACCAGGACATGGAGTGGGACAACTCGGCCCTCAACATCACTGTCAACCCTGTGGAGCAGGAGGTGGGGCTGTCCCTTCTTTACCAGCCAGCACACGCACACACGCAAAATCACACTCACACATATGCATACTCTTTCTTGGGTGCACACATTCACATACACACTTGCATATGCAGACACTTTGGTGGATGAAGGAGCTACAATCTGTTCTCCTGTAGGCATGCATGAATTGGAATCGATTACATTGGGATGCAGTGGCTGGTCTGATGGTGCCCTGGTCATCACATGCCTGTGAAAGAGCCCAGTGTGGGCATGAGTATGTTGCCAGCAGTGATTGTAGTCAGGTGCTGTTCAGGATTTGGGATAGTATGCGGCGTGTGGGCAGGAAGAGAAGAATCGATGTACAGGCGTGTGGTTACTCAGTGCTGCCTTCTATCTTCAGTAAAGTACAGCATTTTGTTCTCTTATTTCAGCTTTTACCAATCATGAATGTCTATTTGAAGTACCTTTCTTTATCTGAGCAATTTCCTGGAATGGAGGACAAGTTTGGCTACTTTTTTTTTCCCTCAAGTTGCAAAAAAAAAAAACAATTAAAAAATAAAAAAAATAAAAAAAAACTGTGAGTCAGCACTAAATTGAGTGTAAAAAGTTGTTTGTGGGTTTGGTTTGATGGGCATGTCACTGTGTGTTGTGCATGTTGGCAACTGACTATTGTGCAGTCTGACATGTGCTGCCTTTGACATGGCACGTGCATGCCACACCACATCTGGGTCATGTAAGTCGTCGTCACTCAGGTCTGAGTGGCTTTCAGTCAGATTTGGATAGTCTGCACTAATGCCTGAGTCGTGTTCAGTGATTTGGTGATGTCTGGCGGACAATTCATCCAGTTATGCTGAATGAGTTGTCACTGTTGATTAGCTTTGGCATCATTTTCCTTGAAGTTGAATTAAATGTTTGATTTTTCATTCTTTCCCTTTTTTGTTTTTTGTTTTTGTTTTCTTTTTTTATTTTTAGTTTTAGAGAAGGTCATGTAAATGGCTGTCATTAGAATTGAATTTGGTAAATTGCTGCGTCTTAATGCTTAACTCTTCGCAAATGCTTACTATGGTGACACCTTGACCTGTAGATCAGGAGGTGACAAGCAATGGTAGAGGGATGCAAAAGATAGGACTTTCAAGCTAGTGGATCTCATATGGCCAGCAATGGCAGATGGGCAACAGATACATGGTTATAGTATTTTACAAGACAGTTTCTATATTGATGTGACTTACTTGGAATTGTTAGAACATAAGAACTGTTTCATATTGACATGCAGTGCTGGCTTGGCAAAGGTCTAGAGACACAGTATGTAGAATGTCAGGGCTGGTTCATCTCAGCAGTTGTAAAACATCTGGAATCTTAAGATATGTGGGATGCAGAATGTTCAGTCTGGTTCCTCTCAGCAGTTGTAAAACATCTGGAATTTTAAAATAATGTGGGATGCAGAAAGTTCAGTCTGGTTCATCTCAGCAGTTGTATAGCATCTGGAATCCTAAGATGTTTTTTCTGTCCTCAGATCTTTGAGTACGAGGACAACACTCAGCCCAGTTTCCATGATGACAGCGACACTGATGACGACGAGAGTAGCATGCAGGGAGACTATGGAGAGAGCTCAGAGGACGAAGCGCCTGTACCTGCCAAGGCTCCTAACAATGACCTGGAATGGGACCACTCCAACCTAGGCTTCTAAGCTGTCCTGTGTTGTCCAGCATGGTGAAGGAGGACAAGGAGGAGGGGGAAAGCAGGGTGGGTTGGAGGGGTGACATGAAGAAGAGAGGGGAGGGGGGTGGCTGTGTGAAGATGGGTCGGCATCACTCACAATGTAGTGTGAGGCACTGCGCAGGAGGCAGACATTGATGAACCTTACATCTTGGAGAAGGACAGGGGGAAGGGGAGGGAGGGAGTCATGATCTCTTAGTCTGATTCCCTGGAGGTCAGGGGTCATGGGGATGGAGGGGCAGTGAGTGAACTGAGGGACTGACTGGCTAGTGGGGTGGGGGGGAGGAGGGGGGGGGGTCATAACCTACTGTGCTGCAGTTGCAGCACACTGAACATTTTTTTTGATATTGTGAATGCAAGCATCAGTATTTCAGCAAGTCTTGAAAGACGGCCAGGAAGTGAAAATCATGATGGCATGTCAACATCAGTTCCAGCTTCCGTTGGAAATGCTCTGCTGCTGGCATAGCTGTGTGCTAGTATTTTTCCTCTGCTCGCCTATATTCACACAACACGCATGCGCGTGTGCACGCATACACGCTCCCAGTTGGACTCGTATCACACATTGCATGATTGTATCATGTAGCAGGTCATGTTCCAGGATGAAAATGAAAAAAAAAAACCTGGTTGTGAGGCTTTGAAATCAAACTCAAACAGTCGGGGCCACATAGACATGGGGAGAGGTGCCTAGAGTTGTACAGGCCATGCCGCATTGCTGGGCGTAGTAGTAAGGACAGTGCCACCACCCCTCCCCTCCATACCCTGGCAGACAGGGAGAACCATGCGCGGTGGACAGGCCTGTGTGATTAGTGTTTAGCTGTAGATTGTACGTGTTGGATCAGTGGACCGTGAGAGAGAGAGGCAAACATGGGACTGGGAGGATGAGTGAAGTGGACGTACGTCTATCTGTTGTGTTTAATGTAGCTGTTCTATCTAGTGTGTCGACATCTCGTGGTTGTGCGGGAATATATGCTGCTATGTTTGAAGTCTATAGTTTCCTATTTCACATTGTCCCAGCTGTGTTTCGTTCCTCTGTGGGTCTAACGATCATGTCTGACGAAGAATGATTCAAAGACTGAACAGGACGGCTGTCAGTCTGCTCGTGATTTCTTTTTAACGCACCTTTTAAGCAAGGATTCATCATCAGCTACCTAGCAGATTACTTTAAATGATTGGTATGGTATGTCTTTATATTGCCGTAAATGACTTTATATTGCCAGAGACCTAGATGTTTTGTTATTTGTTGCTTGTAGTAATTGTAAAAATGAATCATGCCTAAGAGTTGGTGATTATTTATTGAATGATGTAGGGGTGGGTGGAGCGGTTTATCCAGTGTGCTGGAGGAATGCCCATTCTGAAAGGCTGGCCAGCATGGTACTTCCACTCTGCATGGGGCTGGTGCTGGCTGGTCTTCCGGGAATGGAGCATGCTGCACAGTCTGCAGGGAACTGTCCCTGGGGGGGAGGAAGGGAGGGGGAGGGGGTGGATACTAGGAGGCGGAATGGTGTGAGGAGTAGAGAAGGTAACGTGGAGGGTAGGGAGAGGAGGGAGGAAACGTACACACCAAGATCATGAGGACAGCTCCTGATCTGCCCACTGATTGTTATGGGTCCTGTTTGTGTGGGTCTTACCTCATGAGGAGCATTAACCCCTGTTATTATCTGAGGCTATTGCCCTCACCACTTGTCCTTACTCCCCCCACCCCCCACCCCCAGCTCCATCATCCGCGTCGCTCCTTGTCCTGTGTGGTGCCTGTGTCGGTACCATCATCGCTGATTTGTATCCATCATTGATTAAGGGAGGAGGGAGGGGGGTGGGGTGGTTTGCATGTGCAGATGAACTGTGTGATTGTTGGTGGGTTCATGCTGTTTGTGGACGAACAATGGAGGTGATGATGGGGCTCTCTTGCATTCAGCCTGCTTCTTTCCCCTGCCTGGGGCCTGTGCCAAGGTCAGGACGGAGGTCCTCAGGATTTCGTAATTGAACTGTGACTGTGACTTTACTACTGGACAGAGATGAGGGAGTGAGCGGAATAGGTACACTAGTAAGAATCACAGAAGAAGAATGTTCATTTTAGTTCTGCTGGTGTGCGTTAAAAAGACCTGAGGTCTATGAGGAATTCTGAATGGAAAATAAACGCTGTTCATAATGCTCAGAAAAGTTTGTGTTGGTACGTCATGAAAAGGCTAGAGGTCGAGTTGGTGTATTGAATAGGGAAAAGAAAACTGCTGTGAATGTCTAGGTCAGTTGCTGTGAACGTTCAGGTCAGATTGTGTCGGTTATTACAAAAAGGCCAGAGGTCAGGGAAGCAGACTGAATGTAGGAAGTGAGTTGTTTGACAGAAAGGAAGTAGGATGGATCCCTGATGTGTTTCGAAAGGATGGGGAAGGGGAGGGAGGGTGGGGATGATGTGTTTGTTGTCTGGTTCTGTCCTGTGTGGGTGTCTGTGAGAGATGTACATAGTCCTTTTCCATCGGATTATTGATTCAGACTTCCCCACAGCATTCAGCACCATTGACTGTTGTGTGCATACATTGTGGTTAGACCTCCAGCTTTCTAGAGAAGGGATTGTCACCTGGGTCACCCGTTACCATTCTCATCACCCAGCTGTTGTGTTCAGGCTGTTTTACATGCTGGCTTTCAGTTGTTGGTAGAGTCTTGGCATGTTGGCTTTCATCATCTCACAGGATGTGTGTATATAGGTGTAAATAGGTGTACTTCGCCATGTGTCGTTGTGTCAGGTGGTGCAGAGTGCTGTCAGGTTCTGTAGTCAGTTTCTTTCATGGTCTCACTACTGTCCCCAGGTGTGAATAGATCGAGCAATGTCAGGTGACACTCAACGAGGTGTACCTTATCATATCGCTTTATTCTTGTACAGGCTTAGCTTTCCTTCTTCTGTCCATGGGGGAGGTGGGGAGTTGGGGGTGGGTAACATGGAGAGGATAGAGAGGAGGACAGGTGATGTAATCTCATTGTTTGACAAGATCTCTCTCACATGGTTGTCAACTCTCCCTTTAGTTTACTTCATTCCTGGAGTTGGGTACTGACTCTCGGGATGTCAGCCATAACTGGCAGGGTCAGAGACTTACCTGCTGATGTGGGAGCCCCATGGCAACACAAATATTATCCTGGAGGCACGAGTGTGGGTGTTGCTACATCATATGTGCTTGGGTTAGTTTGTCGAAGAGTGGCATGTGGAGATCATTTGGAGGTCTGCGTCCATCAGTGCAGGCTGGTCAAGGACTGTGAAGACCAGTTTACTCTGTCGGTCCATATGTTCAAGATCTGTGAAGAGCAGTTATTTGGATATCTGCCTCTGTCAGTCCATATAGCCAAGTTCTGTGAAGACCAGGCCTCCAACAATGCCAGAATCAGAGGGTCTGTGTCCTGTGGCGATCCTCTGGAAGGTGAACAGTTCCTTTCTGAAGGGAGACTTGGGACAGTATTTCCAGTTCCTTCCTTGTGTTGGAATGACAGCCTTCAGGAAGGACGTCACACCAGGTTGACAGGTTGTGTTCTGTGGTTAACTAGAAAGCATGACACTTTGAGAGTACACATGCTGGAATGGTTGGTTGGAACAGATCGTATTAGTGTGCTGTGCTGGCCAATAAAAGAGATTGGCAGATTATCAAGGGAACATTCCGTTTTCTTTTTTTTTTTTTTTTTTTTCCCTATGGGTTTGTTTTGATGTGGTCTCTTTAGACAGCCTGAGTGTATGTCTTCTGGTAGAGCATGGATGTCTGTTGGCCACTCAGTGTTTTAGAGAAAGCGAAGGGGAATATCACATCTCTTCACAAAGAGTCATTATTGTACATGTTGTAGAAGAAGAAACAAGCAGAACCTGTCATTTTTTTTTTTTTTTCTTTTCTGAAGGACTGTTCTTTTGATATGTGCTGTATATATTGTATGTCGTCATTCAAGGAAAGTGTCCCTTAGAAAGGGTTCAAAAGAAGGGAGGGGAGGGGGACAGAGGAAATTGCACCCACCAGATTTCTCTTTTCTGCTTTATTTTATTCTGTGTTGTGACTCCTGTGGACTGTCCGTGATCGGTGTGATTTACGTGTCATTGGTTGTGCATGTGTTGTGGCCATTTCAGTTCTCTCCAAAGTCCCTTCATGTTCATGGTGATTCGAAGGGTGGGTTACAGTTCGAGATGGGCAAAACCAGGGGGGATAACACACTCTTGTCGGTGAGAATTATGCCGATAAACAACTCCGTTCATTTCGCAGGAAGTCAATATAATATTGCTGGATTTGTTGTTTTCAAAATGGTGCTGATAGCTTACAGGGTTCAGTGAAGCTGTGGTTATTTATAGTACGGAGACCAGTGTTACATGTAGCTTTTTCTAACTAACCAGTTCTTATGGTGGAATTCTGTAAGATGTGGGATCTGTTCACTTTTCCTGAATTTTTGTAGAATTTTGGATTCTGTAGATTGCGTTAACTCTTCCAATTCATCTAGAAAATGAAAAGATAGACTGGTATTGTTTCAATTATTTAGATTCCAAAGTAACTTGTAATTTCATTTGAAAATAAAAAAGCACCACATGTGGTATTTTCACATCTACAAACTGAAATCAAAGTGATGAAATGAGATTTTTCTCAGTTTGTTTTTCCCCTGAGTCACTTTATTTGAAGTTGACTTCTTTCAATTGCACCAACCTTGTATTTTTATTTTGGCTGCAATTCATCATAATCATAAATAAATGCAATTATTTTTTTTTGCTTTCTATACATGTGATCATGATATCAAAGTGTGTGTATACTCACAGTCTCAGAATTTGACCAAACTCATGAATCAGAATTTTTTTTAATTCTTTGCTGACTAAGACACAAATATTGTTTGTTTCAGTCTAGTGCTTGACTGTCCTATCAGCGCTGTGTGTTTAAGGGAACTTAGGTTGTGTACAGGATTAGGTGAAGGTCCATTTCAGTATCTCACTATCTTCTTACCAAATAGACGTTTTCAAACCCAATGGATATTGCTCTTTGCTTTAAAACCTGTATAAGATTGTTATATGTATGTATAAAGCGTGGTTGGCAGTTTCATCTTGTTCTGTTTTCTTGTCGGTCTTTGCACCGTGTGGCTCTACATTGTTTATTAGATGGATTCAAGTTGAGGGAGATTGACTTCACCATATATTCATAAAACTTCAGTCTGTGTTGCCAGACTGGGAAGCTGGCGTTGTGATGTTTTTTGACTTTTTCATAGGATGTCAAGATATAAGGTTATTATATGCTGTGCTGCCTTTTTTTTTTTAATGTAATTACTGTTTTGTTCTTGTACTAGAATGCTTGCATATGTAGGTACCTAAAATAGTTTGCACTTCAAATAGGATTTTTTTTTTCTTTTTTTTTTTTTCTCCAGCATTGTTTTCTGATTGATTTCTGCACTTGAAGCATTGTTTCTGGCACAAGCTGAGTCCTGTGTTTGTTGGTGTCCATGTCTGTGTTCTTGATGATGTTGATCAGAACCTCTGTCTTGACATGGCATTGGAGTGATATTTGGTGTGTGTGTTCACAGTCTGAAGTTTTCTTCAAAATAAAACTGCCAACCACATCCCAGCCTTTGTGATTACCTGTGTCTGTGTGCTCTTGTCTTTGTAGTCCGTTCAGCCGTTTTCTAGTTTCTCTCTGTCTCCTTTTTTTCTCTCTTCTCTCTCCTTGCCCTCCTTTCCCTGTCTTTCGTTCTGCAGATCTCTTTCTCTCTTTCTTTTCCTCTCACTCTTTCTCTCTTTCATCTTGTCTTTCAGTCTCTTCAACAAAGACTGGATCACCGAGGACCTCTGTAAAATACAAGTGATCCATCAACAGAGCAGGGGAAAATGTATGGGCCTTCAGTGGATAGGTACATGATGCACTGAAATCGTATCATATGTGATACATGCAAATTGTCTGCTGTAGCCACAAGGAGTCTTGCAACTGTATCGGGCATGAAGAACTTGATGCAGATCTTGAACCTGGTGTGGTTATTTCGGTGTTCCCCCAAACACACAAATGGGGGTACTTTATATCTAGATTTTGCAATTTGAGACAGATTTTCACACAGAGGGACCTCAGGATGCATATTTTTTCTGGTCATGCATATGATTGTTTTTTTCTATAGCTTTGTTCAAACTCGAAGTTGCGAACTCTTCCTGAGAAGCGACGGCTTAGTTCCTTTCACAAACGCTGAAATTTAAGAGTTATGGCCCCTGAATATCCAAGTTTGCACATCGTGTTCAGTGGATCTTGCCCACAAAACACTTGCTAGAGGAGAGTCAGCCTCCAATTTCATCGAAGAGATTGGCTATTATCTTTTTCAACATTCCTAGTCAAAGTCCTGTGGGCATTGCCACTATGTTGGTCGATCTTGTTTCCAATTGTTGAAGAGCATCGGATCTCGTTCTCCTGCCAAGACTGTTGATCTTAAAAAAAAAAAAAAAGAAAGGCATGTATGTATGTTAAACCTCATGAGCTCATTCAATCTTCTGAAAGAGTTGCCCATCAAGTGCCAGTGGATGTGAAAAACACTGACATTAACACGTGCACACAAGGCAGCTGATTTTTCAAAGTTCTGAAGCTGGCTGTCTTAAAACAAGAGAGTGGCATGCCAGTGATGGTGAATCATTACAGTTAAAAAGTAGTGGTTGCAACTAATGCAAGTATGACTCAAGACCAGTGTAAGAATGTTGTGAACGTCGGAAAGATTTGGTGAAATCCTAGGTTAGCAGCAGGTTTTTAGAAGCAAGTCTCATTTAGACAACCACCACCACCATTCCCTCCTCTCCCTTTTCTCTACTGTTTGTTCCTTCTCTGGAGAAGAGTCTCCACTCAATAAACTGAAAAGTTACTCCAAGGGAGAAAGAAAGGTGGAAGGAATGGGGCTCCAAAATATGATTTGAACAATTCTTGTTTGCTTCTGATGCTTTCAGGCTGAAAGCAGCTCAGTGAATATTTATGTTGATAGTTGTCCTTGTGTGCTGTGTTCACTGGTGTTTTGTAGCAGGATGGATGAGTATGCTGGTGTTGCATTATTGCATTTCAGTAGCAGGGACCCTCAGGTTTCACCAAGGACTCTCTGGTTTTTTCAATAGAGGGTCCTAAAGACCCTCAGTTTAAAATGCTATAGGAACACTGTTTTTTTTAAAAGGCGAAGGTTGAGTTTCCAGGGCCAAAGGGTGATGAACTGCTGGACATTTACAGTACCTTTCATCTTGTTCTCTTAGTATCTACAATCATCATGTTGATTATTCTGACACTTTTGTGTGTATGACCTTTTTTTTTTTTTATCCTGCCATTAAGGCAGCTATACTCAATTTCGGGGAAGGTACATGCTATATGCAACGTGTCATCCATACCAACGGCCAAACTGGCCTCTTCCGAAAGTTGGTGATGGGATTTTACGTGTGTGCAAGAAGTTGTTCGTGCATTCACACACGGAACCTCAGTTTATAGTCTCATTCAAAGGACTGTATGGGGAATGGAATCAGAAACAATGTTAACTCCAAGGGTAAAATCCTCCTGTAAAGGCGAAAGTTGAAGTTCTTTTGTTTAATGGCAAAGGGGCAGTGAACTGTTTGAAGTGTACAGTAACATTGTTTTTTAAAGGCGAAGGTTGAAGTTCCATAGAGTAATGGCCAAAGGGAGAATGAACTGTTCAAGATTTCCAATGTATGGAGCATTATGATGGACCATGGAGCCCATCTTCAGCCAACTTTAACCTTCCCTGAACTTAATCAGATACCCATTTACTAGAGGGTTTGTAGGCCAAAGATATCCAGCCCAACATGCAGTTTGTTCAAACATCAGCTCCACAGGTAATCGCACTAACCCATGGGGCTCCAGGCTCCCTCTACAATGCTGTGGTAATCCTGGGTGAACGCAGATTTTCCTACCTTTGATTCCGATGTGCTTCGCCAGCCAGCAAGTCCACCTAAACATGGACCACGGGCAAGGATTTTTTTTTTTTTTTTTTTTTTTTTTTTTTTTTTTTTTTTTTTTTGTATTTGCACAACAAAACTGTTTGGAACAGTCTTGCTCAGTTTGTCTTCTCTGCAACTAATAGCTACCCGCACCGTCACCTCAGGATGGATAATGAAAACGGTAATAGGCTGGTTTGGTTTTGAGTCAGCAACCCAAGACGAGGGGGTTCTTCAGGGCTTAGCACGACTTGAAATCATGTCAGGGCCAGTGATTTGCAGATGAAAACCAAAGCTGCACGTGCAAGGCAGAAAACCATGATGATCCCAACACCGACATTCTCTCTCTCTCTCTCTCTCTCTCTCTCTCTCTCTCTCTCTCTCAATTCCTGTTTAACTCTCTCTCTCTCTCTCTCTCTCTCTCTCTCTCTCTCTCTCTCTCTCTCTCTCTCTCTCTCAATTTCTGTTTAAACTCTCTCTCTCTCTCTCTCTCTCTCTCTCTCTCTCTCTCTCTCTCTCTCTCTCTCTCAGTTCCTGCTTTCAAGTCTTGCTTGTTGTGCTTTTAGGATTTGAATGACAGGACTTTAATACTCTCTAAACAGAGGTTTCCAAAAACTCGGCATGATCGTGGTCAGGCACGGCGAAGAATAACAACAAGAATTCATTTCTCACCCGAAAGTGAACCAGTAAAATATCTATATAAAACTTACATACCTCATATCTGTAAAGCGTATACCTGTAAAACCTAATATCCCATATCTGCAAAGCCTACGTATCTCAAAACTGTAAAACCTATATATCCAATGTCTATAAAATCTACATATTCCATATCCGTAAAACCCACATATCCAATATTTATAAAACCTACATATCCACTATACATAAGACCCAAATATCCAATATATAGAAAACCCACCTAACCAATATCTAAGTAAAAGAAAAACGTTCATATCCAGTATCTATAAGAACCTACTTATCCAATATCTATAGACCTGAACATCTAATATCTATCTAAGAACTTATATCAGACACCTGTTTTTTAAACACAAACAAAAAACAAAGGAAAAAAAAAACACTACGTCTAAAACTTACACGTCCATTACACACACACACACACACACACACACACACACACACACACACACACACGTAGATCTCAAGTATCTATAAATCTGACCCCAAATCCCTTGCCAGCACCCCTGGACATCATCAGGATGAGGCTCCTACAGGCTGAGACTACTAAAGGCTGGGGCTCCTACAGTCTGAGACTTCTATAGGCCGGGGCTCCTACAGACTGGGACTCCTATAAGCCGGGGCTCCTATAGACTGGGACTCCTACAGACTGGGACTCCTATAGGCCGGGGCTCCTACAGACTGGGACTCCTATAGGCTGGGGCTCCTACAGACTGGAAATCCTATAGGCCGGGTCTCCTACAGACTGGGAATCCTATAGGCCGGGACTCCTACAGGCTGAGACTCCTATAGACTGAGGCTTTTACAGACAGGGGCTCCTACAGGCCGGAACTCGTCCAGGCCAGGGCTCCTACAGGCCAAGACTCCTACAGACTGGACTCCTACAGGCTGGGACTCCTACAGACTTGGACTCCTATAGGCCGGGACTCCTACAGACTGAGATTCCTACAGACTTGGGCTCCTTCAGGTCAGGACTCCTACAGGCTGTGACAGACAGGGGCTCCTACAGGCCGGAACTCCTACAGGCTGGGACTCCTACAGGCTGTAACTCCTTCAGACTGGGGCTCCTACAGGCTTAGACTCCTACAGACTGAGGCTCCTACAGACAGGGGCTCATACAGACTGGGACTCCAACAGACAGGGGCTCTTACAGACAGGGGCTCCTTCAGGCCGGGGACTCCTACAGGCTGAGACTCCAACAGACTGGGGCTTCTACAGACAGGGGCTCCTACAGGCCAGAACTCCTATAGGCTGGGCTCCTAAAGGCCGAGACTCCTACAGACTAGAAGTCCTACAGGCTGAGACTCCTACAGACTGGGGACTCCTACAGGTCGGGACTCCTACAGACTGGGACTCCTACAGGCTGGGACTCCTACAGACTGGGGCTTTGACAGACAGGGGCTCCTACAGGCGGGAACTCCTACAGACTGCGACTCTTACACACAGACTGGGGCTCCTACAGGCTGAGACTCCTACAGACTGGGGCTCCTTCAGGCCGGGACTCCTACAGGCTGAGACCCCTATACAGTGGGGCTTGTACAGACTGGGGCTCTTACACGCCAGAACTCCTTCAGGCAGTAACTCCTACAGACTGGGGCTCCTACAGGCTTAAACTCCTACAGACTGGGGCTCCTACAGGCCATGACTCCTACAGGCTGGGCTCCTAAAGGCCGTGACTCCTACAGGCCGTGACTCCTACAGACTGGGGCTTCTAGAGACAGGAGTTCGTACAGGCTGTGACTCCTACAGGCCATGACTCATTTTTTCCCCCTCCCACCCCCCCCCCCCCCACCCCCCCCCCCCCCCCCCCCCCCCCCCCCCCCACAGACCATGACTTCTAAAGGCTCGGGACTCCTACAGACAGGGGTTTCCACAGGCTGGGGCTCCTACAGACTGGGGCTCCTACAGGCTTAAACTCCTACAGACTGGGGCTCCTACAGGCCATGACTCCTACAGGCTGGGCTCCTACAGGCCGTGACTCCTACAGGCCGTGACTCCTACAGACTGGGGCTTCTAGAGACAGGAGTTCGTACAGGCTGTGACTCCTACAGGCCATGACTCATTTTTTTCCCCCTCCACCACCCCCACAGACCATGACTCCTAAAGGCTCGGGACTCCTACAGACAGGGGCTCCCACAGGCTGGGGCTCCTACAGACTGTGGCTCCTAAAGACAGTGGCTCTTACAGACTGGGGCTCCTACAGGCGTGGTCTCCTACAGGCTGGGATGCCTAAAGAATGGGGTGTCTAAAAACTGGGGTGCTTACAGACTGGGACACTTACAAACTGGGGCACCTACAGACCGGGGCACCTACAGACGGGCTGCTATGGAATGGGTGCCTACAGACTGGGCTGCTATGGAGTGTGGCACCTAAAGACTGGGGCACCTACGGACTGGGTCTGCTATGGAGTGGGGTGCCTACAGACTGGGGCTGCTATGGAGTGTGGCACCTAAAGACTGGGGCACCTACAGACTGGGTCTGCTGTGGAGTGGGGTGCCTATAGACTGGGGCACCTACAGACGGGCTGCTATGGAGTGGGTGCCTACAGACTGGGGCTGCTATGGAGTGTGGCACCTAAAGACTGGGGCACCTACAGACTGGGTCTGCTATGGAGTGGGGTGCCTACAGACTGGAGCTGCTATGGAGTGTGGCACCTAAAGACTGGGGCACCTACAGACTGGGTCTGCTATGGAGTGGGGTGCCTACAGACTGTGGTTCCTATGGAATTTGATGCCTACAGATAGAGGCATCTACAGACTGGGCCACCGACAGATTAGGGTACAAACAGACTGGACCCCCTACAGTCTGGGGCTCCTACAGACTGGCGTGCCTAAAGACTGGGGCTCCTACAGTCTGGGGCTCCTACAGATTAGTGCACCTGCAGACTAGGGTTCCTACAGACTGGGGCGCCTACAGAATGGGCCACCTACAGATTAGGGCACAAACAGACTAGACCCCCTACAGTCTGGGGCTGCTACAGACTGGAGTGCCTGAAGACTGGGGCTCCTACAGTCTGGGGCTCCTACAGACTGGGGCGCCTACAGAATGGGATACCTACAGATTGGGATACTACATATTGGGGTACTTATCGACAAGGGCGCCCACATTGTGGGAACACCTACAATCTGGGGCAAACACTAAAACTCTCCTTCACCACTCCATATCCAGACTGGAAAGGCCAAGCCTCCCGCTTCGCTTTCCACCGTTCACCTTTGTTGGAGTCCCTCCCATTCACTCCGTCAGGTTACTGCCAAACTCGAACGCCGCAGTTATCACGCGCTGAGTGAAGATCGTTCAGTTGCCTCAGCTGCCCTCTCAGGCTGACATGTATGCCAGCCGCTTCTCGTCTGCTGTTCATCAAGGGCAACCTACTGCCTGCACATAAGCTCTTGCCTGCGTTGGAACGGCCGTGACTGCTATCAGCGGTGAAATGTGATCAACAGACTGTGGATATGTCAACAGGAAGCAGACAGAGAGCCAGTCAGATTAAGTCTCTTCATGGAAAACCCGGTGCGTGCCTGCAACCTATGTGAACACAGCGCAGGCTTTTAAGGGCGGTGCAGGATTGTTCCTACTAGCCGGTTTGTTCGGCAGTTGAGGACAGTACCGCTCTGGTCCTATCCACACCTTCAGGTCTATCTTTTTCTTCTAAGGGTGGTGGTGAATGCTTTCAATATGGGCAATGGAACTCCAGCAAGGAAAAGAAAAAGGGACTTATTTACTCCCTCTTGACCTAAGCCTCTGACGTCGTCCCTTCCCCCCACGACCTCGAGAATGTTGATTATGACATCAGAGTCGTTCAGATCTTTCCAGACTTTCTGACAGTTGTAACCCCCTGTCGTGATTGTGGACCTCGCATCGTAAAGGAAAGATTCCACCTGTCCATTTATTGGTAAAACCGGTATTATTCAACATCCAAGTGTTCTCAGCTTCCGAAACGTTTCTATGAAAGGAGGGCGGAGCATGGAGGGGGAGGGGTGGGGGTGGGGCTGGAGTTGGGGAAAGGATTACATAGGTACCTGTACTCCCTCCCCTCCCTCACTTCTTTAACTCTCCAGTCCCTTCATTGTGTGTGTGTGTGGGGGGGGGGGGGGGGGGGTTAACTTACTGGGGGATAATCTCAAGGGTTTGGCTAAAATAATCGCCATGTGTGACTGCAGTGAGACGTTAGCATACCTACCTACTCCATCCTCCCATTCCCATTAACTTTGTTTCTTTATCTATTTTTGTTCATCTATTCATCTATGGATTTCATTTTCTTGATTCTTTCATTTGTTTATTTATTTATTTATTTATTCATTTATTTACTTATTTATTTATTCAGTTATTCATTCATTCATTTATTTGTTCTTTTTATTTCATACATTTTTCAAGTCTGGTAGAGGCTTCATGAAGATGTATATCCACACACATCCTCTCCGTTTAGGTCCTATTCTTCTTTTTCAGTCTGGTTGGGGTTTACATTAAAAAAAAAAAAATCATCTTGGACTCTCCGGCGCCCCTACCGTCTGCCCCCCCACCCCTACCTCGTCCTCCTTCTCCCTCCGGAAACAGTTTATTTGCCCTTGTCTGTTTGGTCCAAGCTTGCGAAAGAAGTTCAGCCTTACATCTAAAAAAAAAAAAATTAGCTGCGGCTTTGAACATGTATAAAAGCACAATGGACAAGTTCATGAGGTTATGGGTTTTGAAAGGTCATGAACAGGATACTAACCATGTAGTCTACAAACTAGGTCTGCCCAACACTAGTGACTTTGTGGCATGGGGGGGGGGGGGGGGGGGGGAGGTGGTAGGAGGAGGAGGGAAGGGGAGGAGTACATTTAAATGAGTATTAGAAACCAAGCCTTGAAATAAGCTTTGAAGGAGAACCGAAACAAAGCTGTAAAAGAGCAGTGATGAACAGTGGACTGGAACAGGGTAGGGGATGGACAGAGGAGGGAGGGGGGAAACTAGAGCTTTAAATAAGCATGGATAGAGAAACAAATGACGTACGACTCCAGGCTGCAGCTTGCTGCAGCAGCGACCAACTTGTCCCTGAAAGCTTTTGCTGTGAGGACGTAAACCTCATCCAGCGGAGAAACAGATGAAGCATCAGCGATGCTGAAAAGGTGATGGGTTGGAGAGTGGGTGAGGGAGGAAACTGAGCTATCAGTATGCAGTGGTGTGTGTGTGTGTGTGTGTGTGTGTGTGTGTGTGTGTGTGTGTGTGTGTGTGTGTGTGTGTGTGTGTGTGAGTGTGTGTGTTCTTCAGAAACTCCTGAACCGTACCAGAGCTGTTACTGTCACGTGTTTCAGACTGGTGTACTGCTGTGATCCCGTAATCTCACGTTTGTTTGTTTGTTTGTTTGTTTGTTTTCAAACCGATCCATCGCTTTGGCCCTTCCTCCTCACGTGTTTTGCTTTTCCCTCCTCAGGCTTTGTATGGTTGCTCCACAGAAGCCTGTGGCTGGTCCTCACAAAGCCTGTGGCTGGTCCTCACAAAGCCTGTGGCTGGTCCTCACAAAGCCTGTGGCTGGTCCTCGCAAAGCCTGTGGCTGGTTCTCACAAAGCCTGTGGCTAGTCCTCACAAAGCCTGTGGATAGTGCTCACAAAGCCTGTGGATAGTCCTCACAAAGCCTGTGGCTGGTCCTCACAAAACCATTGACTGGTCCTTACAAAACCATTGGCTGGTCCTTACAAAACCATTGGCTGGTCCTTACAAAACCATTGGCTGGTCCTCACAAAGCCTGTGGCTGGTCCTCACAAAGCCTGTGGCTGGTCCTCACAAAGACCGTGGCTGGTCCTCACAAAGCCTGTAACTGGTCCTCACAACGCCTGTGGCTGGTCGTCACAAAGCCTGTGGCTGGTCCTCACAAAGCCTGTGGATAGTCCTCACAAAGCCTGTGGCTGGTCCTTACAAAACCATTGGCTGGTCCTTACAAAACCATTGGCTGGTCCTCTCACAAAGCCTGTGGCTGGTCCTCACAAAGACCGTGGCTGGTCCTCAAAAGCCTGTGCCTGGTCCTCAAAAGCTTGTGACTGGTCGTTCAAAGGCCTGTGACTGGTCCTAAAAAGGCGGTGACTGGTCCTTGAAAGGCCTGTGACTAGTCCTCAAAAGGCTGTGACTAGTCCTTAAAAGCCCCTAACTGGTCCTCAGAAGCCGATGACTGGTCTCCAAAAGCCTATGACTGGTCCTCAAAAGCTTGTGACTAGTCCTTAAAAGCCTGTGACTGGTCTTCAAAAGCCTATGGCTAGTCCTCAAAAGCCTATGACTATTCCTCAAAAGGCTGTGGCTGGTCCTCAAAAGCTTGTGGCTGGTCCTCAAAAGCCTGTGAATAGTCATTTAAAAGCCTGTGACTAGTCATTTAAAAGCCTGTGACAAGTCATTTTAAAAGCCTGTGACAAGTCATTTAAAAGCCTGTGACCAGTCATTAAAAGGCTGTGACTGGTCCTCAAAAGGCTGTGACTAGTCCTCAAAAGGCTGTGACTGGTCCTCAAAAGGCTGTGACTGGTCCTCAAAAGGCTGTGACTGGTCCTCAAAATCATGTGACTAGTCCTCAAAAGGCTGTGACTAGTCCTCAAAAGGCTGTGACTGGTCCTCAAAATCCTGTGACTGGTCCTCAAAGCCTGTGACTGTCCTCAAAAGGCTGTGACTGGTCCTCAAAATCTTGTGACTGGCCCTCAAAAGCCCGTGACTGGTCCTCAAAATCCTGTGACTAGTCCTCAAATCCTGTGACTGTCCTCAAAAGGCTGTGACTGGTCCTCAAAATCATGTGACTAGTCCTCAAAGCCTGTGACTGTCCTCAAAAGGCTGTGACTGGTCCTCAAAATCATGTGACTGGTCCTCAAAGCCTGTGACTGTCCTCAAAAGGCTGTGACTGGTCCTCAAAATCTTGTGACTGGCCCTCAAAAGCCCGTGACTGGCCCTCAAAAGCCTGTGACTGGCCCTCCGTATTATGAAAGTGTCACAGGCTTGACGAGCCGTGACAGGTGTGATGGACAGGTTCTGACAGGTGACGGGCAGTTCTGACAGGTGACGGACAGTTCTGACAGGTGACGGGCAGGTTCTGACAGGTGACGGGCAGGTTCTGACAAGTGACGGGCAGGTTCTGACAGGTGACGGACATGTTCTGACAGGTGATGGTTAGGTTCTGACAGGTGACATGCAGGTTCTGAAAGGTGGCGGGCAGTTCTGACAGGTGACGGACAGGTTCTGACAGGTGGCGGGCAGTTCTGACAGGTGACGGGCAGTTCTGACAGGTTCTCCTCAAACGTTCTGCAAGCCCTGACTGGCTCATGTCTGACTTTAGAAGGAAATTCATGTTCCAGAGGTTTTATGCTGATAGGTGTCAAAGGCGTGTTGAAACAATGGTTCTGCTACTGCGTTTCTGAACTCGAGCCCGGAGTTCTTTTTCTCTCTTGTCAGCCTCGTCTAGTTCTTTTCTGAGTCGCATGTTCTGCTTCAGGAGACAGGGGATTTTGATTCGCTCCTTCCTTAACCATTCGTTTTTTCTTTTTGCAGGCGAACTGATCTCTTCCGCGTCTGAACAACCTCGTCTGCCACCCTGGCAATCAGACGCCGGGACTCGATCAGTTCGTCAAACAGATGATGCAGTGGTGGAGATCGAGAGTTACCGCCACCGGCCGGTGTCCCTTCAGTCACGGATGAGTTGGGAGTGTCCTTCCTTGGCATCAGAGACGTGATAAGACCCGACATACCTGCGACCGTAACGTTCTTGTTAGATGAATGAACCGCGCAAGACCCGGTTTGAACGCCCTGGCCCTGGTTTCTGGTGCCAACGTTCCCCATTGCAGTTGTGATTCTATTGGAGCACTTAAAACGGTGATTCACGTCTTCCTGCCTTAGCGTTTGCTTGATCGTAACAGAGGACAACAATTCACCCACTTCAAACAGTCTTCTCTATTTATCACGTGTCGCTTGCAACACAGGGAAGGGACTGGGAATGAGTGAACCGAGAGGTGGGCAAAATCTGTCTGCAGTTCGGACTCTGAGAAGCCACTCTTGGACCATAAAGTTTTATCATTCCAATAGTGGTATAGAATTGGCTGTAGCTTTCACTCGCTCACCATTGGCCGTGTCAAGTCACTATGTCGACGGCTTTCTGGCAGCTGCAGATATTTGTGGATCTTCGGTAACTTTACCTCAAGAGCCGACACGCAATCAAAGTCCCGAAGTACAAATCAAATCGAAAGAAATCTCTAGAAGTCCGTTGCTCCACTTCTTCACAGTCTGACTGAATCAAACGTAGAAAAATCCAACGAAAGTGTAACAACTACAGTCACAACGATTCAGGCACCTCTGTTGCCAGTGGTAACAGACGTGTTGTCGAAATCTTTATGCTGACAGTTGCCGCCGCAAAAGATACCATGTTATCAATAAACAAAGATAAGACTGCAGCTATTTTGTTCTCGTCAAAAAAGTAGTTTTCTTACCGTCCCATTTTCATGCTGACAATCGCAAATTCACAGATATTACAATGTTCTCAATATCCGGAGCTAATCCAAATCTAATCGGTTAAGGTCAACAAAATAGGTCACCTACAGTCTGCTCGGTGTTGCCTCATTCGAGACTACCGGGTACGCCTTCTTCCATGGAACGGACTTCCCCGTTCAAAAAGAACAACTAACAGACGGCCCGAATTCAGTACCGCATACGACATCAGCGTGTGGCATGCGTGTACTGTATTCATGAATGTACCCTGGTCATGGTGTGGTGCTCTCCTATCACTGTCAGGTCCTTGTGGTGTAGTGACGTTCTATCACTGTCAGGTCCTGTGGTGGTGGTGTGACGTTCTATCACTGTCAGGTCCTTGTGTTGTGGTGTTCTATCACAGTCAGGTCCTGTGGTGGTGTTGTGTGGTGTTCTATCACTGTCAGGTCCTTGGGGTGTTGTGGTGTTCTATCACACTGTCAGGTCCTTGTGGTAGTGTGGTGTTCTATCACTGTCAGGTCCTTGTGGTGTTGTGGTGGTGTTCTATCACTGTCAGGTCCTTGTGGTGTTGTGGGTGTTCTATCACTGTCAGGTCCTTGTGTGATGTGGTGTTCTATCACTGTCAGGTCCTTGTGGTGATGTGGTGTTCTATCACTGTCAGGTCCTTGTGGTGGTGTGGTGTTCTATCACTGTCAGGTCCTTGTGGTGGTGTGGTGTTCTATCACTGTCAGGTCCTTGTGGTGATGTGGTGTTCTATCACTGTCAGGTCCTTGTGGTGTTCTATCACTGTCAAGTCCTTGTGGTGTGGTGTTCTATCACAGTCAGGTCCTTGTGGTGTTGTGGTGTTCTATCACTGTCAGGTCCTTGGGGTGTTGTGGTGTACTATCAGACTGTCAGGTCCTTGTGGTGGTGTGGTGTTCTATCACTGTCAGGTCCTTGTGGTGTTGG
Organism: Conus betulinus; assembly: GCA_016801955.1. NCBI lineage: Eukaryota > Metazoa > Mollusca > Gastropoda > Neogastropoda > Conidae > Conus > Conus betulinus. The sequence continues at coordinate 128,211 of JADBJO010004622.1, forward strand.
TGTTCTATCACTGTCAGGTCCTTGTGGTGATGTGGTGTTCTATCACTGTCAGGTCCTTGTGGTGTTCTATCACTGTCAAGTCCTTGTGGTGTTGTGGTGTTCTATCACTGTCATGTCCTTGTGGTGGTGTGACGTTCTATCACTGTCAGGTCCTTGTGTTGTGGTGTTCTATCACTGTCAGGTCCTTGTGGTGGTGTGGTGTTCTATCACTGTCAGGTCCTTGTGGTGTTGCGGTGTTCTATTTCTGTCAGGTACTTGTGGTGTTGTGTTCTATCACTGTCAGGTCCCTGTGGTGTTGAGGTGTTCTATCACTGCCAGGTCCTTGTGGCGTTCTATCACAGTCAGGTCCTTATAGTGTTGTGGTGTTCTATTACTGTGAGGTCCTTGTGGTGTTCTATCACGGTCAGGTCCCTGTGGCGTTATGATTTTCTGTTACTGTCAGGTCTTGTGGTGGTGTGGTGTTCTATCACGGTCAGGTCCTTGTGGTGTTGTGGTGTTCTATCACTGTGAGGTCCTTGTGGTGTTCTTTTACGGCCAAGTCCATGTGGTTTGTGGTGTTCTGTTACTGTCAGGTCCTTGTGGTGTTGTGACGTTCTATCACAGTCAGGTCCTTGTGGTGTTATGACTTTCTATCACTAGCAGGTCCTTGTGGTGTGGTGTTCTATCACTGTCAGGTCCTTGTGGGGTTGTGTTCTATTACTGGCAGGTCCTTGTGGTGTGGTGTTCTATTACTGTCAGGTCTTGTGGTGTGGTGTTCTATCACAGTCAGGTCCTTGTAGTGTTGTGGTGTTCTATCACTGTCAGATCCTTGTGGTGTTGTGGAGTTCTATCACTGTGAGGTCCTTGTGGTGTTCTATCATGGTCAGGTCCTTGAGGTGTTGTGGTGTTTGGTTACTGTCAAGTCCTTGTGGTGTTGTGATGTTCTATAACTGTCAGGTCCTTGTGATGTGGGGTTCTATCACTGTCAGGTCCTTGTGGTGTGGTGTTCTATCACTGTCAGGTCCTTGTGGGGTTGTGTTCTATCACTGGCAGGTCCTTGTGGTGTGGTGTTCTATCACTGTCAGGTCCTTGTAGTGTTGTGGTGTTCTATCACTGTCAGATCCTTGTGGTGTTGTGGTGTTCTATCACTGTGAGGTCCTTGTGGTGTTCTATCACGGTCAGGTCCCTGTGGTGTTATGGTGTTCTGTTACTGTCAAGTCCTTGTGGTGTTGTGATGTTCTATAACTGTCAGATCCTTGTGGTGTTGTGGTGTTCTATCACTGTCAGGTCCTTGTGGTGTTATATCACTGTCAAGTCCTTGTGGTGTTCTATCACTGTCAGGTCCTTGTGATGTTCTATTACTGTCAGTTCCTTGTGGTGTTGAGGTGTTCTACCACTGTCAGGTCCTTGTGGTGTTCTATCACTGTCAGATCCTTGTGGTGTTGTGACGTTCTATCACTGTCAGGTCCTTGTGGTGTGGTGTTCTATCACTATCAGGTCCTTGTAGTGTGGTGTTCTATCACTGTCATGTTCTTGTGGTTTGGTGTTCTATCACAGTTAGGTCCTTGTGGTGTTGTGGTGTTCTATCACTATCAGGTCCTTGTAGTGTGGTGTTCTATCACTGTCAGATCCTTGTGGGGTTGTGTTCTATCACTGTCAGGTCCTTGTGGTGTGGTGTTCTATCACTGTCATGTTCTTGTGGTTTGGTGTTCTATCACAGTTAGTCCTTGTGGTGTTGTGGTGTTCTATCACTGTCAGATCCTTGTGGTGTTGTGGTCTATCACTGTCAGATCCTTGTGGTGTTGTGGTGTTCTATCACAGTCAGGTTCTTGTACTGTTGTGGTGTTCTATCACTGTCAGATCCTAGTGGTGTTGTGGTGTTCTATTACTGTCAGATCCTTGTGGTGTTCTATTACTGTCAGGTCCTTGTGGTGTTGTGGCGTTCTATCACTGTCAGATCCTTGTGGTGTTGTGATGTTCTGTCACTGTCAGATCCTTGTGGTGTTGTGGTGTTCTATCACTGTGAGGTCCTTGTGGTGTTGTGGTGTTCGATCACTGTCAGATCCTTGTTGTGTTGTCGTGTTCTATCACTGTCAGGTCCTTGTGGTGTTGTCGTGTTCTATCGCTGTCAAGTCCTTCTGGTGTTGTGTTCTATCACTGTCAGGTCCTTGTGGTGTTGTGACTTTCTATCACTGTCAGGTCCTTGCCCCATACAGGATACTTTGACCCCATACAGGATGATATGACCCCATACAGGATGCTATGACCCCATACAGGATGCTATGATCCCCATTCAAGATGCTATGATCCCAAAACAGGTTGCTATGATCCCCATACAGGATGTTATGATCCCCATACAGGATGCTATGATCGCCATACAGGATGCTATAACCCCATACAGGATGCTATGACCCCCATACAGGATGTTATGATCCCCATACAAGATGTTATGATCCGCTTTACAAGATGCTATGATCCCCACACAGGATGTTATTATTCCGATACAGGATGTTATGATCCCCATACAGGATGCTATGACCCATACAGGATGCTATGATCCCATACAGGATGCTATGACCCCCATACAGGATGCTATGACCCTCATACAGAATGCTATGATCCCCACACAAGATGCTATGACCCCCATATAGGATGCTATGATCCCCGTACAGGATGTTATGATCCCCATACTGGATGCTATGACCCCCATACAGGATGCTATGATCCCCATACAGGATGCTATGATCCCCATAGAAGATGCTATGATCCCCATACAGGATGCTATGACCCCCATACTGGATGTTATGATCCCCATACATGATGCTATGGTCCCCATACAGGATGTTATGATCCCCATACAGGATGTTATGATCCCCATACAGGATGCTATGACCCCCATACAGGATGTTATGATCCCCATACAGGATGCTATGATCACATACAGGATGCTATAACCCCCATACAGGATGTTATGATCCCCATACAGGATGTTATGATCCCCATACAAGATGCTATGATCCCCATACAAGATGCTATGATCCCCATACAAGATGCTATGATCCCCATACAGGATGTTATGATCCCCACACAGGATGCTATAATTCCCACACAGGATGCTATGACCCCCCATACAGGATGCTATGACCCCCATACAGGATGCTATGACCCCCATACAGGATGCTATGACCCCCATAAATGATGCTGTGATCCCCATAAAGGATGGTATGACCACATAAAGGATGCTTATGGCCCCATAAATGATGCTATGATCCCCCCAAAAAGGATGCTATGACTTCTGGTGTAATTCAAAGTCAAAGATCATACACCCAGCCCAAACTAAATCTATTATCATAACCACACGCCAAAGCACCAGTTGGCTCCTCTTTTGCCTAAAACTTCAGTCGAATGGTACTTCTGTCCAACAGGTAGATGAGCATTGGTAGACAAAGGATTGAAATGGCAGTCTCAATAATTTATGCAAGATCATCTTTAAAAACAAACAAACAAACAAACCCTTTTTCTGTTATCTAAATTAAAGCGCAATGTCAACACTATTCCGCTTAAACTTCTTCAACGCACACATGATATCACATATCGATTACTCTTTAACGATATGAGATGGGAGTGGTGATATCCACAAAAAAGACTGAATTCTCTCCATAGATGTACAGCAAAGCTATACTTTCCAGCCGTATCTCTAACAACAGACGAAAAACTAAATGCACAGAATGTTTTTGGTGCGTTTTTAGACGGTGTATTTCAAAGAAACGTGTGAATGTTTTTTTTTCTTTTTTTTTTTTCTTTTTTTTTTTTTTAATGATTCGTGAGCTGCTTCAACGTGGTCACAGCCCCGATATGGCCCTTTACGGTCGGCTGGGCTATAAGCAACGTTATCTTACCTTACCTTACCAGCACAGATATACTTCCTCTGAATAAACAATTTCAATTCAGTAAGGTATCGTTTACGTTAAAAAATTTCCATAGATACCATGTCAGGTTATATCACTGAACAGCTGTTGTGGCTCGCTGAAATTCCTTCTGCCCAATCCACGCATTGATCAATACAAAACAAGCTCAACTTACCCTGGACCACATTTATGGGACTCGCTAGCACCGAGTCTATAAAATACGAAAAAGATACGTTAGAACAGTTCAAGGACATTTACATAAACTTTTTTGTTTGTGTCAATGATTTGATTATTCAATTAAAATCATTAATGTTCATTTGCAAAGTCCTCCGTAAACATTCATTGAGTACACTGTCCGAACACGTAACCTGCTCCATTAAACCCCATTCCCACTGTCTCTCCAATGTTCTTCTTTCCCCCCCCCCCCCCCCCCCCCCCCCCATTAGGCTACCTACCATCCCGCCCCCCCCCTTTCTCTCTAGTCTTACACACACACACACACACACACACACACACATTCTTCTCTCTCTCTCTCTCTCTCTGTCTCTCTCTCTCCCTCCATACACGCGCGCATGCGCACAGGCTTATGACAAGATGGCAGATCATTCGATCCGTGGAAATGATCCAGTGGGCATTTTCTTTTGTACTGTGCAAGGAATGACGGAGACGAAGACTGTGGGTGTGTGGGGCGTGCGCACAAATCAGGTCGAGGCGGAAATGAAGTTACGAATACCATCAAGACTTCATCTACGATCAAGACTGCGACCAGGGTCAGATCCCCCACCCTGGCCTCCTTCATTTCCAAGGTGACCAGAGCCTCCATGTAAATCCTCATATCTTTTTTTTTTCCCCCCCTCAAGCTGCTCAGTGACCCTGCAGCATGTCATAATTGCCGATTAACCGGCAGGTAGACATTACTGGAAGAAGAAGGGTTCAGCCAAACGGTGGGACTAGAGATCCGTGAAAGGCCGCAGTCACAGTTGGAAAGACGTTGGATCTACTCTAGTCAGTCTAGATCTACCAGCACAAGTAGGCCTTCGCCTAGTGAGCTTATTATCGAGACAAGACCTACAGCATTCCCGCCCCCCTCGCCCCCTCCCTCGTCCACCTCCACGTCACGCGTAGGCCTACCGTCGAGCCAACTGGATTCTGTTGTGACGTGAACTAAAGATAGCCAGCTACAATCGAAACCGTGATGTCGACAGCCAAGGTTCCGCTGGAAAGAATATCAGAAATGAGCAAGTTGTATTATACTGTGCACCCGACAGATTATCAACATGGCAACGCCAAACCGAAACCCTCGAAACGCAAGAGAGACACATTTTTTTGAAGAGGTAAGTCACATTCTGACTTCTGAGTTCACGCAGGCTGACAATAACAATTAACATACTATGTATATCAGTTAAAGATAGGCCTACCCCCAAGCTTGAAACCTACGCACAAAAAACACATCAAATAAACAAAAAAAAAAACAAACAAACAAAACCAATCTAACATCAGATTATCAAAAAAGAAGAAACTATGCACAAAGGGACAAAAATAAAAATAAAAATAAAAAAAAAAAACACAACAACAACAACAACAAAAAAAAACGCATTCTTCTGACAGTCGGAGATAATGATTTTGTCAGAAAACCAAGATTTGTCTCTTGCTTTCATCGTAGATAGCTCTCTTTCAATGACATTTTTGTTTAGCAGCTTCTGTCCGACGGATGAAATCGACAAGCCATGTGGATACCGCTCACACAGTTTACGTGAGAGAGCCGCACATAACTTCCCATTCAATTTTGCCAAGCGTTTCCTGTTACCGACTGACTATATGAGACATACACAGACCTCTCCGCTCCACGTCCCTGCCGACAGCCCCCCCCCCCCCCCCCCCCCCCCCCCCCCACACACACACACACACACACACATACACACATAATTATCTTCCTCATTCAATGAGACAACTAACAACTGACAAGAGAAACCAGCACTGTACAGTACTGTAGTATTTAATGTCAGGTCACAATGACATCTAAACTCGAAACGTAACAACTAAGTCGTGCGGTCCCCCGGCATTGACAGGTCGGGGCCCTCAGTGGGAGCTGGGAAACTTGAAACAAAACCGAGACTGAGTCTCTCTGCAGCGGGTTACGGTGCAAGAGTGAGTGTGTTCTTGGCACCCTGGCAGGGCCTCACTACCAGGACACTCCTTTATGATGACGCGGGATTCTTTATTTTTACAGCGATAAAAGTATTGGCTTGTTTTGTCATTTTATCGTAATACTAGCCGACACTGTTCTATTAAGCTAGTACTAAATGATATAATCTATATGTCAAAACATTATACAACAGATAAAAACAAACCACCAAACAATGACAAACACCAAGAAGCAAGTAGGCTACTGACATCAACAGTGGAATAAACTAAGCAAATACAGCAAAGGGATTTGAAATACAACGATCACAAAAACAATTAACGATAAGAAAACGACATATGATAAAGAAAAGGAGAGTTATCAGCCTTCTCTCTCTCTCTCTCTCTCTCTCTCTCTCTCTCTCTCTCTCTTCTTCCCCACACATACACTCAGAGATCTATACAGATGTAGTAGACCTAACTGACCTCTTTATGCTCAACTGAAGTACTTTAAATTTCCAATGTGCGCTTTAAGATCTGTTTAAGGCAAGATATTTTAAAGGTTTTTTTTTTTTTTAAATTCTGTCCCAACCTCTGCGCCACCTCAGAGGCAGTGCACCCACGCCGTTCAGTCCGACACCCCGTCCACAGCTGCAGCCCGGGCGGTCCCGCCGCGCAGCCCCGGCACCGGCAGTCCACAGGGAGCTGTCAGTGTCAAGTCGTAAAGAGGCAACCCGCCGGAGGAGACACTGCACTGCTGCCGAGTCACTTCGGTGGTGTTCAGTGGCGCCTGTTCTGATCTAACATATACAGGACACCACCTACTAAGCCCCCTACTGACGACACTAATTGCTTAGTCGCGGAGCCGGCGTGAGTGAGCTCTCCCGTAGGAGGGCGCCACCACGTCCGTCCAACGACAGCCCCCATGGACTCGCCGATACCATTGACCCCGACGGGGCCAAACCAAGGCCACAGATGTGGAGAGGACATCGAGGTCACCATGAGAGCAGGGCATGAAGGACCACCGAATTTGAGACTTTTTTTTTTTTTCATGCTGATCGATGAGAACGAGGATGATTAAGATGATGCTACGGATTTCCATTTCGGTCGAGACTACATGTACTCTACGCTTCCCTTCATAATATATCCCGGCATCAACCAGGCCCAAGAGATACAGGCACCTGCAGTGTTGGTCAGGAAATTTGAGCAACACTCACAGAAACGCATCCATTAAGTGAATGAAACTCGACTGTGTGGTCCCAGTCTTCCCAACTGAGACTGCAGCAAACTCCAACTCTGGGTAGGAGCCGGTCGGGGCAGAAAAACCCACATGACTCTGATGGGATTCGAATCCACGACCTCCCAGCCGGCAGTCCGCGACGCTAACCACTTCGCCACAGATATCTCAAAGTATATATATATATATATATATATATATATATATATATATATATATATATATATATATATAGGTAAGTATTTGCGACTGTTTGGTCACATGTTCATCTGACTGAAACCATTGAGACAGAGGTTCTATTTCATGTCTGTATGAGATTAACAAGCAAGCAAACAAACGAACAAAACCCCACAGAATAGTGGACATAAAAAGTATCAAAACAAATTGAAAAGTCTGTCTCGCACCACCACACACACACACACACACACACACACACACACACACACACACACACACACACACACACTCACTGTCTATCATCCTGTCTCCCTCACTGTCATGCGCAAACGACCCCCACTCACGCACCCCCCCCCCCCCCCCCCCCCCTACATACACACACACACACACACGCACGCACGCGCGCAAGCATGCACAAAGCCCACACACACACACATAGGCCCTACATACACACACACACATACACACACGCGCGCGCGCACAGGAGCACGCACACACTCACACAAGCGTATGTGCACACACACATGCACATGCATACATGTGTGCATACACACATCATACACACATGCACACCTGCTCGCACATCGCAGACACCGGCACACACACACACACACACACACACACACACACACACACACACACACACACACTGGCCAGTGCCCACACACCTATACACACACACGTGTACGCTCACCACACACACACATACAATGATCATAAATGGTAGGTGACTACCGATGTTAGGTAGGTACTCAGTCCGACCAGCGCGTTGAGCTAATGCGTAGGTCAGACATCTGTCAAATCGTAGCCACGAGATCCTCTTCTTGAATTCTCTCATCTTAGTTATTCATTCGTTTATCCATCAGTTTTAAATCATGTGCAGTGTGATCTTAAAACTTAGTGGATGTGGTGTCGCATATATGGACTAGCCCGCATGTATATGGACTAGTTCTTGATGAAACTGGAACTGGCGACAATGACAACTGATCGTGTGCGGCATTAGTTCTGGGGGGCAAACTGTGTTCGTATGTGCATCCCTAGGCATGTCGGTGACTCCTGTCGTTTAGATTGCATGTCACTGCCTTGTCCACATGTACACCCAACGTTAATTTTTTGTTTTTTCAACTTTACCGATACAAGCTCGACCCACGCCACCCACAAGATTGGTCAGAGTGACTCGGGGCGATATAACGTTCCTCGATAGGACAGCGAGCCTGACTGCAGGGATCAGCAGACTCGACGAGAACTTTGACACAACGGAATGCGTTCATTGATCGTGAGTTAGGTCCCTCGCTTCACGTGTGTGAAAAGTGCCACCTCCCAATTATTAAAAGAAAAAAAACCGGTCGAAAGCGTTGCAGACTTAGTAATCGTTCTAACCTTCGCTACAGACGTTTTGCATCCGGGTGTCATTTTTCAGATTCCCAAAGGATCGGTCGGTGGATATACTTTGGTAATCTAATTTTGATATCATTATAAATGATCTGGAAGCCACGTGAAAGTCTGTTGACTCGATCATGACACACACACTGGCTGAAAAAATTGTGTACACAAGTAGCCTACACACTGTACCATTTGCAGGTCCGCATAACTCGTTGGAAGTTCTCTAACTTTGGGTTGCTAGCATATTTCCCTTGATGGTGGTTGACGCAATAATTCAGCATAGTAAAAAGAATAAAAGCAAATCAAAACACGACTAATTCTTGTGTTGAATAAGAGGGACGCTTTGACTTGAGGAAACTTCTTCAAAGCAGGTGTAAAATCTCAGTTCAAAGTTACAGTGATTGCTGATTATTTCTTTAAGAAACTTCAGGTTACGTAAAGGACTGAAATATTGTAAAGCTGGTTGAAGATTTTAGAAGGAAGGAGAGAAGGGGCGTCGAAAGGAGGGAGTGGCTTACTTTAGGGAAGAGGAAAAGAAAGAAAGAAAGAAAGCAAAGAAAGTAATGTCAAACAGATGTAAAAGTAACTGAATGAATAAACGAATTGTACCAAAAAAAATGTTAAAATGAAGATTTCAAAAACGATGACTGGGGAATAGAAGAGAGACTGCGGAGAGGGGTATATTAATGGAGAGAGGGTGGAAGGACTTTTTTTCAAAGACTTACTTGGTATATGTTACATGTATGCTTTTTGGAATGAGCCTGATTCTTTATCTCACCATGTTTATCACCTCCAAAAAGCCGGTCTCAGTTCAGACATCTGCACTAATGTTATGTAAATACATAAACTTAATTAACTGTTTGAGCATGTTTGTAATTATCACTGTTACCCTCATCTTGTTCATGATGTGAAAGTAACGGTGATAGCTCAGATGAGGGTTTTTTCTTTTGTTCGTTTTTTTCCCCCCAGTATTTAGGCGAGGGTAGTAAACCTGATTTTCCTAGTTAGTATTGGATTTCAAAACCGGCTAGTTCAGTCGAATACATGCAGCAACTTCTAGATTAATGCCAACATGCATTGCTACCCGCTCCGACAACCCCACAAGCCGGTAGGAGCCGGTCGGGGCAGAAAAACCCACATGACTCTGATGGGATTCGAACCCACGACCTCCCAGCCGGGAGTCCGCGACGCTAACTACCTCGCCACGGTGGCTGGTTTGATCTTTCTTTATTTCCTTCTTTTTTCCTAAAAAAAAAAAAAGTTATTTATGGAAACAATTCTGCAGGCTTGAGAATTTTGTGTACAAGACAGCAATGTATTTTAGCCTAAGAGGCGGATATATGATATGGTGCGCACATTTCCAGGAAAAACCTGTTTACTGACCTTCTTTCTGAGAAAAAAGACCGACCGAGTGAAAAAGAGGGACGGGACACGAGAGAGAGAGAGAGAGAGAGAGAGAGAGAGAGAGAGAATGCCAGGCCACTGATAATTGATAACATGCAGTTTCTGCCTCAGTTTCATCGAGGTCAGTGTCGCTGCAGGTAGGTTGGTCCATATACGCTACACCACATCGGCTAGGTAGGTTTCGTGATTACGCTGCGCACGATTTACAGCTGATAGATGAACGAATTGCTAAGTGAGATGACAGGTGTAAGGCGAGGGGCACATGGATGCGACTTGGCATAATTATGTCTGGTCTGCGCATTTGCCCAGCGCGCTGGTCCGACTTTGGACACGAACGAAACATGGTCTGGGCCACGATTATCATATATGTTTTGTGTTCGCATGAGTGTACACGTATGTTTGTGCATGGGTGGATGGGCACAGGCCCGTGTGTGTGTGTGTGTGTGTGTGTGTGTGTGTGTGTGTGTGTGTGTGTGTGTGTGTGTGTGTGTGTGTGTGTGTGTGCGCGCGCGCGCGCGCGCGCGCCAGTGTGTGCGGTGTGTGTGTGAGCATGCGTGCATGTGCATGTATATGCGCATATGTGATCTGTGGGCTTGTTTGAGCATGCGCGCATGTTTGTGTACAAATATACGTGTGTGTAGCCTGTCTATGTGGTGTGGCTGTGTGTAGTTATGGGCGTACACGCATTGTGTGTGTGTGCGTGCGTGCGTGCACGCGCGCACGTGTGTGTGTGTGTGTGTGTGTGTGTGTGTGTGTGTGTGTGTGTGTGTGACACGCGGGATTCTCATAAGCTAAAAAAAAGACTCGTCATCACATGCACGAATCAGACGGCGAATATATATAGTTATAGGTAAGTAACCCCCACTGCAGAGACGACGATCGAGGTATGGCGTGGGTGTTGTGGCCGTGAACAGGTGCGATCAAGTTTTGTATCGGCATTTTGACACCATCAGGCATAGCAGCCTACTAGGCGAAGCTGTTTTCAAGCAGATCTTTAATTCCTGTGAAATTGGTTGGACTGTCGCTGACGGTGAGAAAAAGTTTCTTTAACTTTTTTTAAGGGTCATGTTTAATTCAACATGATTTTACGGTAGCGATAGATTGTTCCGGCAGGCCATCTTCTCAGCTTAAAAGATTTAGATAACAGCAAGAAGGGCAAATCGCTATACTGAATATAAGACATTTTATACATAGAAACCAGAGTGTGGTATTGTTCACGGAAAGTCGGGTAGGCCTTCATCAAAGATCCCTCTGAAATTCCTCAGCTCTGTTTAAAAATCTATTTCATCAGTCTAGTCCATAGTATGCCAGTTGATACAGTGCTCTTTGAAAATGTTTGCCGATGACACAGAGGCATGACGTAGAGTAGCCAAGGACAAACTGTACTCCAAGACATTATTCATGAACTGGTTAAATGAACGGAGAAGTGGCAGATCAAATGTTCAAGTGATAAATACAAAACATTTCATGGCAGTGACATTCTTTCATGGAATAACTATTGTAACAATTTTTATCATTCTGTCGCTCTAGAGCAGGGGTGGGGTAGGGGCAGGAAACTGTACAGTATAAACTGAACAGTTTAATCAATGATCAGCATAGGTTTAGAAGAAAGTATGGTGGAACGTAGGTAAAGGATGATTTGTGAGCAATTGGATGGATGGAAGTGGTAGAGAGAAAAGAGGGGAAAGGGATACAGTGGAAGAGGGTGGCGCGGACACATAAATGTAATGGACTGTGGTGGAAGGTAGCTCTATGATGTATCTATGATGTAATGGACTGTGGTGGAAGGTAGCTCTATGATGATTTGAGGGGGGGGGGGGGGGGGGGGGGGGATACTTTCTCTTATTTGTTTTTATAGGGGAGGAAGGAGGTGGGCTGACTGCCGTGTTGTGGGACTATTTAGTGTTCTTGCTGGCGGGTTTGGAGATGACTTTTTGAGGGAATCGACGTCACCTCTCTGTGACGAAACTTGATACAGGAAGTATTTCTCGCTGCATATCTCCTAAGTTGTATCCAGTGCAGAAGCATGCCGTCTACAACACATGTCTGGCAGTGACTGTTGACCACCCAGTGGGCAGCTAGATACTGCACCTTCTCCATTTTGTTGATCTCCTTGGCAGTGTGTGGGGTCCCAGACAGGTGCAGCATAGGCCTACTCAAGGGTGGACTGAACAGGGCTTTTGTACTTTTTCTCTTGGATGGTGACAAAGCCCATCTTCAAGTTTTGCCAACGAAAATCAAGAGCTTTGGTGGATTTGTTGGAAATGTAGGCGATACGCGAGTATCCCAGCGGAAATCTTAGGATATTCTGACACCCAAATACATAGTCTAACGGTTCGTAGACTTTGGCCATGGAGTTAATGCTGTGCTGCCAGAGGGTCTGTTTTCCCCGTGAAGTTCAGTCCCACACTTTTCAGGGTACGTGGATGTTCATCCATCTCTTTTCCCAACTTAGTGACTGAGATCTTGCTGCCGGTCGTCATGATAGCCGGGATAGTTCACATTTTTGTGACAGTGTTTCATCAGCAGCGCTTTCGGATGGCCGGCGCGCCTGCGGTATTCTCGCGGGAGATTTTAAAATGGCGCGTTGCCTTACATCTCGTGCGCCAGTGGCACGCCTGTTGGGAGTGGAGTGGTGAGAAACTCGATCACTTTAAACACTGAAAAGTCGACAAAATGTGCCGCCATATTTCACTCCCGAGAGTTGAATGACCGGCTCTCGGTCGATTTAGCATTGGAGGAGCCTCCAGGACCCGAGGGGAGAATCTTCAAATTTTCAAATCATTCGCCACGTCGTCTCCATAGACTTTAATGACTCGGGTGTGCGCATTAAAAAAAAAAGTCCTACTTCCTTATTTAAAAGAGAGCATTCATACCCACCCTCCTCCCCCACCCCCCCACCCCCACCCAACTTACCAACCAGCTAGCCTAAACAACAACAAAAAAAATGAATAGGGTAGCGCCCCTTCCGGCAGCCTCGTGTGTGTGAAATGCTTGTCCTGTTTGCTACACGCTTGAATGCCTGGACTTCCATATATATATATATATATATATATATATATATATATATATATATATATATATATATGAATGGTTAATCAAAGTGAAGCAGATTTTAGATGAGAATGGATTATCGTTCGTATGGCATTATCCTCAGGCAGTCACCTCAGTTTGGCTGGCAAACAGCCTGATCCAGCGACTGAAAGATAGTTTTCTCGCAGAAATGGACAGAAAGCTGCCTCGGTTGTTCCTGAACCTATAACTATATCCTATATACAAAAGTCGGATTTGCTTTTAACAATGCTTACATGTTTTACCACCGTGTTACAGGCTACCAATGTTACAGCTCAGAACCAGCAATCACAAATTACCAATAGAAAAAGGGAGACATATCAATCTACCCCAAGAGGATAGATTATGTTCGGTTTGTAGCATGAATCAAATAAGCCATGAATATCACTTTGTTGTGGAATGTCCAGAATTACAAAATATCCGTGATCAGTTTTCTCCTCGGTACTACAGGTCACAACCAAATCTTTATATGCATCATTAATGACAACAAGTAACAGGAGAAGATTACTTAATGTTGCTAAGTTTATCAGCCAAGATTTTAAAACCCGGTGTGCAGACCTGGAGGATGTTCGAAGGCGAGCAAAAAAAACTCATTGGCCCCCTGAAAGAAAAATCATATCCAGAGCGACTAGCAGCACTTAAACTGCCATGGCATCCGTCTGGGACCCCTATGAGAAACAGCACAAGGCGAAGTTACAAAAATTCCAGAGTAGGGCAGCCTGCTTTGTGCTTAACCAGTACCGACATACTGCCAGCATTACCAACATGCTGCAGACTCTGGGTTGGATGTCCCTTGAGAACAGAAGGAAAAAAGCAAAGCTCTCCATGTTCTATAAAATCAAGAACAACTTAGTCAGCTGCCCGAGGTTGAAACAGCAGCTCCATCCTCCCAAGAAGAGAGAGCATTGAAGTCATGATCAACAGTTTAATCAACTAGCTGCAGACACCGACTACCGTTTGATGCCGTTCCTCCCAAGAACAATTGTGGACTGGAACTCCCTCCTCCAGGATACTGTTGATGCCAGGACCCCTGACACATTTGTGTCACTGGTCAACAGGCATCTTCAGTAGAATTCTACATAAAGCTGTCTTGTGTGCATGGATGAGTGGAAGGATGTTAAGGGCCTGAGCTGCCTTCTGCAGCCTGGGGCCAGCTAGTCCATAGTATGGATGAAAAGCGACCATGGTAGCCTGCTGGCAGCTCCGCACTTGGCTTTTACCTTTTTTTTTATGTTTTGCTTTTTTTGTGTAGGCTAGTGAGTAGGCAAGATAGGGGTGGGGGTGTCACTTTGTGGTATGAATGCGTGTAATTTTATGTTAATGAAATAGGAATTAGAATATTCCCCCCCCCCCCCCCCCCCCCCCCCCCCCCTCCCCCCCGTTCACAGTCTCATAAAGATCAGCCTATTGATTGTAGAGACTATACGGAAGAAGAAGAAGAAGAAGCCTGGAACACAGTAGAAACAGAGGCGACATGATTGACACTTTTAAGTTCGTGCAAGGCTTGTATAACAGACAGACAGACCACAACTCCAGCTCCACCAAGGTAGGGACACTAGAGGGAACTCTTTAAAAGAAGGGACATTGCAGGCTAAACAAGCATTTTAAACTTCTTTGCGCAGCAAGTGGTGTCCACATGGAACAGTCTTCCAGATAATGTGGTGACGGCCCCGAGCATTAGTGATTTTAAAAGAGGACTGGATGCCCATTGGGAAAGTCTGCCAAACAAATTTGATCCCATCTGTTACAACTAGACTGCCATTGCCATGCCACACACGCAAGTCTAGTTTGAACAGGAGTGGTGAACAGGCCTTGTAAAAAGGCCTCAAACACTCAATCTATCAAGTATCAAGTATTGAGTAAACAAGGGCTCCTATTGTTTTCTTAATCTGCATTACACCATTGATTACCCTAACGCAATCTGTGTCTTGAAAAAAATGTGACTATGTTTGTATGAACACATATAACAGTATCTGTTAATTAAGATTTTGATTCTTAATGCATACTTTTCCTTTATGTAAGTAATTAATCATTTATATGGGGATATTTTCTCATACCTTTCATTTGTTATCCTGATCTTTTGTTTATTTGCATGTGAATGAATATAATAATTACACCCCGGATATATTCATGTCAAAATATGCCTTTTTGATCTCTCTCTCTCTCTCTCTCTCTCTCTCTCTCTCTCTCTCTCCCTTGTATGTATAATGAACCTCATCGTAAACTACCTCTGTTTTGCATTGACTGGAATCAACAATACATATTTACAAAGCTATGGACGCTTACTTTCATGCTTTTATGTGGATTTGATATACTCTGATTCTTGTATGTAATTTCACTTTCTTTGTTCTTCCTCCGCATACCCGCCATCTCATGTTTGTTACATAGTTTTGTATTTCTCTAGGACTGAAAATGGTTAACGAGAATAAACCATTGTTCATTGGCTTACTACAATGCTTTCATTGCGCCATGTAGTTCTGTTGGCATTTAAAAAAAGCAAGCAGAATATCTTTCCACACTTTTTTTTTTCTGAGAATGACTGGGACAAACATTTCAATATCTGAGGACCTCCGGCCAATAGGACGTCAGTCTCAGTGTTTGATTTCGACTCGAAATCCAGGATAACGGCAGCAATATCTGGGTTGATTTTCAAGACAATTTAGACCGTTCAAAACCAAAGACATAGTTTTTTACAGAAATGTACGAAAAAGATTCATGAAGCGTAATCCTAATAGGATAGAGTCATGTTACTAACGAAGAGAGTAAAATTCTTTAAATTGCCAAACACAAGAAAAAATACTATATTTTGTGCGGAATTTGAGGATGAAAAAAATTGAAACATTAGAATTGCTTTTCAACTGTGACTGTGAGCAGTGAAGCAATCACAGTGTTAAAAAATAATTCACAAGATATATTTTGTTTTATTTTCCCCTCTTGTTCAACATGTTACCTGTATTCAAACATGCAAGCACTGAAGTGGAACATTTAAAGGCCTGTGGGCAGTTTCATGGGCAAAGTTGTAAACATTGAAGTTACCTATCTTCAACATTGATGGATGAAATCAAATGAAACTGATGTTTTCAAAATCTGTGTTCATGTGTGAGATAGTTATGTTATCATCAGTATAGTGTGCAAACTTCAGCTGAATCAGAAGCCTTCTGATTTTAGTGATGATTTGCATGCTGTTTCAGAGGTATTCCTGAATACTATGATACTGCTTATATGCAAACTCATTGTCAGTAGGCTCATTAAATTTGTATGTATATGGATGAAAAATGTGAATAAAAAAGTTCGCATGAATGTTAAGTTTCAAATATTGTCAGTGTTCTGGAATAAGATGAAAAAAAAATCTACTGATTTAATTGTCACAATCAGTAAAAGTATGTAACTCAACCAGTTAAAGCTTTTATTGTTGAACTATACACATTGTTATAAAAGTTAATGTGCACACATGAAATTCACGTGGAAAAAGGTCAACATTCATTGGACATGTATTGGTATCTGCCACATGGTTCAGTTCTCATCATTATAAAGTATGTTCCCGTAGAAGATGGATAATGCTTGTTTTAGAATTTGTAGCATATTTGTTGAATTTTGCCTCAGATTATAAGGTATTGATGCACATGTCATTTTGATGATCCAAACAACACAGGAGAGCGTGGCTCTTTCGATTATGAATTATAAGATAGAGTGTGTGATTTTCTCACCAGCTCAGGTAGGCCCAAATATCGCTACTGTTATCCTGGATTTTGAGTCGAGATCGAACATTGAGATTGATGTCCTGTTGGCCGGAAGTCCTCAGATACTGAACTGTTTGTCCCAGTCATTTTCCTTTTCATACACAGTGCATGCCAGTTTGTGAATTCAGATTTCAAATGCCACCATTCATGTAATGAGAAACAAGACACTGCCTTGATTTCAACTGTACATACCTTTGGGTGCTTAGGGTCACATTAGATTATTTGGGCCATCTGTCCTGGTTTTAAGCATTCATAGCTTTGGTTTTGAGCTTTATGCTTGTCAGAAAGCCAACTGACATTTTCTGACATTTTGTGCTGTCCAGAGCCAGTCACCAGAACGGAGTATGAAGTTCTTCGGATTACTGTTGGTGGTACTTCTCATGGGCTGTATGTGGAGCGCAGTCAATGGACAGGCGGTGAGTTTTTTTGACAGTGCAGGCACAGTCTGTGTGATGAAAATGTAAGCTCAGTTTAACAGTTGGACACCAGTGCAAGAGATGTTGGAGGGGGGGAGGCTCGGTGGTCATTACCATTATATCAAACAACATTTAACTAGGGTGGTTTTTCGGGTATTAACAAAACTGTCAACATTTTTTTTTTCTAGATCTGCATTGGACTGCATTGTTTAGCATAGGTCCAAGTTTGGCAAGGTTTGAGACATACAAATAATCTTCCCTGCACTGCCCTCTTCCTACAAGTCAACCTTGGTTTAGTCAATTCAACAGTTAAGTGGGCATGATTCTTTGGCTACGAACAGCAGCCTTTTCATCTCAGTATGTTTGCCTTGCTGGACTCTGCCTCGTGTAGGCTCATCACTGGTATCAAACCTTTAATAGTAAAGCTGAAGTTAGTATTAGACAAAGTTTTTCACATGGGGTGCAGGACGGGAAGGGAGGTGGGAGATGATGGATTGGGGGAGGGGAAGCGGTGCTTAATTCGACCTCTACAGTAAGTATCCAATGTAAAAAAGAAACCAGCTTTTTTCTTGGGGATGTTTGATTGATTTTACAAATTTGACAAAATGTTCGGTATTTTGACTTGATCTTAGCCAACTGATACAGCCTGAGCTGTGTCTGTCAAGACATTTAGCACGCATTAGGGCATACATAAAAAAAGCTGAAACTGTTACAGTGAGATCTTAGAAGTACACACTTAACTGCACTGTTGTTTGAGACGGCCCATTTTAGCATGAATCAAGTTTGCTTCTTTTTTTTTCTTCTTTTTTTGAGGCATATTGAAGTGATCTGCAACTCAGTTAACAAATGAGAAAGGCTGATGTTTATAGATGAATAGAGCACACAACAGTCAATCAGAACAGATGATGCAATGCACTTTTAATTGAGTTGTTTCCCATTTAACGTTGACAGTGACTTATTTCCATGGTCTGACGCTGATACCAATCAAAGAGCCAGATGCATCCAGCCAAATGACCATATGTCAATTTGAACATTCGTGCGCTGATTGTGTGGACAGTCTGAAGCTCTGTGTATGTGTGTGTGTGTGTGTGTGTGCATGCGCGCGCGTGTGTGCGTGTGTGCGTGCGTGTGTGTGTGTGTGTGTGTGTGCATGCATGCGCAAGCGCGTGTGTGTGTGTGTGTGTGTGTGTGTGTGTGTGTGTGTGTGTGTGTGTGTGTGTGCATGAACACATGGGCAAGCGTGTTTGGTGTGTACGTTTGCGTGTGTGTGTGTGTGTTGCTGTAAAGTGCATTTACTTTTGGTAATCAGTGATTAGAGATTATTCATTTATTTAACTGTTTAAGTATTGCAGTTAAATGAATACATCTTTCAACTTGAAAAAGTGTGCTTACAATACAGCACTTAAGTCAGTGTTCTCTTTCGTTACAAATAGCTAGGAAACAACATTTGCCTGTTGGTGTCTGCCTGGAGCTTTTCAATTCAGTGGTGATACCAGTGTTATTATTGTATGGTTTGGAAATTTGGGGGATTGAGAATGTTGATGTTTTGGAAAAGTTATGACTGAAATTTCTTAAATATTTGCTTAGATTTGTTGAAAGTACTCTGACTTATTGCGAAATAGGAATCTACCATTTTTTTAGTCCTTGTGAAAGCAAGACTGATCAGATTCTGGACTGATTTACTAATGCTTGTGTCTGAAAAATACTCTAGCAAAATGTATATTTTTCTTTATATGAAGAAACTGTTTCAATTTCACCATTTATTATTTAGCATTATTATTTAGATTTAAAGCAGTATTATTTGAGACAGGATTCGACTGTGTGGGAATCTCAGTCCTTCGCAAATAAGAATGGATTATGGCAATGTGTGATAATAGGAATTACAAGATATTTGTCAGTGGCCTAGCTCACTGGAGAACAGTAATGAATGTTTGTTTTACAGACATTTCAAAACTGAAATTAGAAGAGAAAAAGATATGGTTACTTTATTATTTAATTTTGTCATATCTTTATTTCAATTCAGATGGAGCAGGCATAATTTACGAGCCATAATCGGAAAGCTTCATAATGTTCCAAGGGAACTGCATATTTGCTTGTGAAATAGATGTAATTTGAGACAAAGTTGATTTTATGATGGAATGTCTGAAACTCGCTGATATTTGAAAAAGCTTATGCCAAGAAAGTTCTTTAGACAAAGTCTGGTTTTGAATTTTGCTGCCTGTTCAAAGCAGTGCAGCGTACATATTTCAAATGAAGAAAACAAAGGACGCGATGTATCAGTAACAGTGATACACATGAGAGAGAGAGAGAGAGAGAGAGAGAAAGAGAGAGAGAAAGAGAGAGAGTACCTAAGGAGCCTCGGAGGAGGAAGGGGTGGAGGGCTGGAGCTGGAAGGATGATTCTCCTGTGATGATGAACTGCACGTGAAGCATTACTAAGAAAAAAAAATCTCTGTCTGTCTCTGTCGCTATGTCTCCGTCTCCCTCTTTCACTCCCTCTCTCTCTCTTCCTCTTATCTCTTTCCGTTAATATTATGTGCATAGTGTTATAGTATCTTAATTGACCATTTATTTACTCCTGTTGACTGACTCCCCCCCCACCCCCCCCCCCCCGTTGTTTTCCAATTCTTGCAGACCTATACCACATCCAAGCATCACTGTTTCTACTGTCCACCTGGCATGCATGTGGTAAAACACTGCCAGGAAGACCTTACAAACTCCTCCTGTGCCCCATGTCGCCAGTTTCACTACAGTGATCAGCCCAACAGTCTGACCCACTGCCATAGGTGCAAGTTGTCGTGCCCTAAACAGAGCAAAACAGTCACAGACTGTACCAGAGTGACAAACAGGAAGTGTGAGTGTGAGTATGGGTACCACAAACACCCTTTGGATGCCATCGATGATCAGTGGAAATGTGAACCACATGCCAAGTGTTCCAAGGATGAAGGAGAAGTTCATTATGGTCAGTCTTCTCATACCGACCTGTGTGATCTCCGTGCATATCCACTTGCCTATCTGTCCATCCATCAGTCTGTCCGTCCGTCTGTCTGTCTGTCTGTCTTTCTGCCTGTTTATTCATCTGTCTGTAAAAAGAGAACAAATGAACTAACAGACCCACATTTTTTTTATGAGAAGAAAGGAAAAGTGTGGTCCAGGCTTAAAATTTTTTTTTTTATATCTTATCCTTAATGAAGAAAAAAGATGATAATAAATGACTTCAAAAGTTAAGAACTATCTTAACAGTGAAAAGAATACTAAAATGAAATGCACATTGCAGTCCAAATAACTTTAGCAACTTGAAAAAAAAAAAAAAAGGAAAAAACCCTACTTTGCAAATACATTTGAAAAAAATGAGAAGGGAAGTAGGTCAATAAAAGGTGGAAAGGTGAAGAGCATGTCATTGGAAGAGATTGAGAAGGGGGAAGGAAGGAAGAAACACAAAAATAACATTCACATGCATTTATACAAAGATTGCTGCACTCAAATCAATACATACAGTTTATGAAATGTACGAGGGAAAAAAAATCAGAGAATGTTGTTATTAAATTATACTGTCTAGAGGTCGTGGGTTTGAATCCTGCTGGGGATGACTGTTCTGCACACACACGCACACACACACACATACGTGCTCACATGCACACACGCACACTTGCACGCACACTCGTGCACACATACACACACAAGCGCACGTGCATGCACGCGCGCGCGTGCACACACACACACGCTCATGCATATGCATACAGGCACATCATGCACACATACGTGCTCATGCACACACATGGGCCCGTGCCCACACTCCATACACACACATGTGTACATTCACTATACTCACATAACAATGAAAAACAAAGGCACAACCAATGTTAGGTAAGCATTCAAGGTGTGACCAGCGCTTTGAGCTAATGCGTAGGTCAGACATCTGCTATGCTGTAGCATAAGACCCTGTTCTTCAATTCTCTCATCTTGGTTTTTAATTCATTTATCCATCAGCTTAAAATCATGTGTAGTGTGGTCTCAAAACTTACCGGATGTGGTGTAGTGTACATGGACTAGTCCACATGCAGTGATGCCTCCTTGATGAAACTGAGACTGAAACAGACATTCAGAAAGATTTGCATTTGATAAGAGAAGTAGTGTTTTTTTTTTTTTGAAAATGTTTAGACTAGCATTTACTTTAAATGAAGACAGTAAGTAACTCCACAAACAACCACCCAGAATTTATGAGGCTAGATATAAAAAGATCAGTCCTCATAGAGGTACCTTAATCTTGTTGAATTGCGAATCAGATTCCTTTTACATTATTTTTCTCAGTTGTTGGGGCATGATTGGACTTTATCTTAAACATGAAAATTGCTTCGTCATAAGTGAATGTCCATTTTAGAGGTGATATGTTGAAATGTTTATAATCATAGGAAGTTATGGTTGAAGATTTCATCAGAATTAAATGACAGCTCATCTATGAAGACTGAAGAGTGGTTTTGATATGTTATCATTGGATGAATCCAGTACAGTAGAAGAGTAATTTGAGTGACATTCAATATAATAAGTAAAAAACAGCTTTCGACAATGTTGGTCTAAGAAATGTTTTAGTTTTGAAAGCTGGTGAATCTTTTGCGATAGGAGTTTGCAGGGCATGGTGACATGAAAATGCCCATGACAAGTTATTGTCTACACTAACACCAAGAACTTTAGGATGCTCAACTTCCTCAACCACTTTGTTATTTATACAGCGAGAAAGGGGAGTTATAAGAGCGATTTTGACGCTCTTACTAGGTGGTTATTATCAGATATGTACTTTTCTGACGATGGAGTTTAGATTATCTAATCAACTTGTTTATACTTTCTTGTAAAGTGGCAAACATATCTTCAGCTTTTTTTTTTGACTACTGTGTGTAATGTGTCGTCAGCAAAACACTATAGACTTTCAATGAACAGAGGTAAATTGTTTATGTATATGAAAAATAAAGTAGGTCCCAGTACTGACCCTTGAGGGTCTGTGACTATTAATAGACAAGAAGATTGCGATCGATGACATCAAAAGCTTTCATAAAAACTACCATGAGAACACCTGTAATTTTGTCACATTTATATCAGTAAGCTATTGATCAACTAGGTTTGTCAGTGCTGTTTGGCAAGTGGTTTGCCCTAAAATCAGACTGGTTTTGATGAAGTTTCAAAATGGAGTGACTGAGGGCGGAGAACGAAGCAAAATTTAGAAAGAGAGGGGATTAGTTACCGCCAAGGACATTGACAAACAAAGCACAGGACAAGACACATTGCATTTCGACCTCTTTGGTCTTCTTCAGGCAAAAAAACAGATCACATTTAACATGTAGACAGTACAAATAAAGAATGAAGAGTGACTTACCTGTCCATGTGTTTGTTCTTTCTTTGTACTGACCTAAATGTGAAATGTGATCTCTTTTTTTGCCTGAAGAAGACCCAAGAGGTTGAAATGCATTGTGTCTTGTCCTGTGTGCTTCGTTTGTCAATATCCGTTATGGTAACTAACCCCCTCTCTTTGTAAATTTTGCTTGGTTTTGATGAAAGAAATTGAAAAAGTTGAAGTCATCAAGAAAATGTTTTAATTATATGATTTTCCAATGGTTTAGAGAGTGCAGACAGAATAGAAATGGGCCTGTAGTTTGATGAATCGGTGTGATCACCTGTTTTGTGGATTGCTATGGCTTTAGCAACTTTAAAAGCCTTGGGGAAATGATCTTTAGTAATATATGAATAAGTGTTTCAGCAATTACAGGGGCTGACAGTTTGAGGATTTTCCGATCAGTGCCATCAAGGCAAGCACACAGATACTGTACTGACAGACACACAGATACTGTACTGTCAGACACACAGATACTGTACTGCCAGGAACACAGATACTGTACTGACAGGAACACACAGATACTGTACTGCCAGGAACACAGATACGGTACTGCCAGGAACACAGATACTGTACTGCCAGGAACACAGATACTGTACTGACAGGAACACAGATACGGTACTGCCAGACACACAGATACTGTACTGCCAGGAACACAGATACTGTACTGCCAGGAACACAGATACTGTACTGCCAGGAACACAGATACTGTACTGACAGGAACACAGATACTGTACTGCCAGGAACACAGATACTGTACTGACAGGAACACAGATACTGTACTGACAGGAACACAGATACTGTACTGCCAGGAACACAGATACGGTACTGCCAGGAACACAGATACTGTACTGCCAGGAACACAGATACTGTACTGACAGGAACACAGATACTGTACTGCCAGGAACACAGATACTGTACTGCCAGGAACACAGATACTGTACTGACAGGAACACAGATACTGTACTGCCAGGAACACAGATACTGTACTGCCAGGAACACAGATACTGTACTGCCAGATACTGTACTGCCAGGAACACAGTTACTGTACTGACAGACACACATACTGTACTGCCAGACACGCAGATATTGTACTGCCAGGAACACAGATACGGTACTGCCAGGAACACAGTTACTGTACTGCCAGGAACACAGATACTGTACTGCCAGGAACACAGTTACTGTACTGCCAGGAACACAGATACTGTACTGCCAGGAACACAGATACGGTACTGACAGGAACACAGTTACTGTACTGCCAGGAACACAGATACTGTACTGACAGGAACACAGATACTGTACTGCCAGGAACATGGATACGGTACTGCCAGGAACACAGATACTGTACTGCCAGGAACACAGATACTGTACTGCCAGGAACACAGATACGGTACTGCCAGGAACACAGATACTGTACTGCCAGGAACACAGATACGGTACTGCCAGGAACACAGATACTGTACTGCCAGGAACACAGTTACTGTACTGCCAGGAACACAGATACTGTACTGCCAGGAACACAGATACTGTACTGCCAGGAACATGGATACGGTACTGCCAGGAACACAGTTACTGTACTGCCAGGAACACAGATACTGTACTGACAGGAACACAGATACTGTACTGCCAGGAACACAGATACTGTACTGCCAGGAACACAGATACGGTACTGCCAGGAACACAGATACTGTACTGCCAGGAACACAGATACTGTACTGCCAGACACACAGATACTGTACTGCCAGGAACACAGATACTGTGCTGCCAGACACACAGATACGGTACTGCCAGGAACACAGATACTGTACTGCCAGGAACACAGATACTGTGCTGCCAGACACACAGATACGGTACTGCTGCCAGGAACACAGATACTGTACTGCCACTGCCAGGAACACAGATACTGTACTGCCAGGAACACAGATACTGTACTGCCAGACACACAGATACAGTACTGCCAGGAACACAGATACTGTACTGCCACTGCCAGGAACACAGATACTGTACTGCCACTGCCAGGAACACAGATACTGTACTGCCACTGCCAGGAACACAGATACTGTACTGCCACTGCCAAACACACAGATACTGTACTGCCGGGAACACAGATACTGTACTGCCAGACACACAGATACGGTACTGCCAGGAACACGGATACAGTACTGCCAGGAACACAGATACTGTACTGCCAGGAACACAGATACTGTACTGCCAAACACACAGATACTGTACTGCCAGGAACACAGTTACTGTACTGCCAGGAACGCAGATACTGTACTGCCAGCACACAGATACTGTACTGCCAAACACACAGATACTGTACTGCCAGGAACATGGATACGGTACTGCCAGGAACACAGATACTGTACTGCCAGGAACGCAGATACTGTACTGCCAGGAACACAGATACTGTACTGCCAAACACACAGATACTGTACTGCCAGGAACATGGATACGGTACTGCCAGGCACACAGATACTGTACTGCCAAACACACAGATACTGTACTGCCAGGAACACAGTTACTGTACTGCCAGGAACACAGATACGGTACTGCCAGACACACAGATACTGTACTGCCAGGAACACAGATACTGTACTGCCAGACACACAGATACTGTACTGCCAGGAACACAGATACGGTACTGCCAGGAACGCAGATACTGTACTGCCAGGAATACAGATACTGTACTGCCAGGAACACAGATACTGTACTGCCACTGCCAGGAACACAGATACTGTACTGCCACTGCCAGAAACAGATACTGTACTGCCAGGAACACAGATACTGTACTGACAGGAACACAGATACTGTACTGCCAGGAACACAGATACTGTACTGCCAGGAACACAGATACTGTACTGCCAGATACTGTACTGCCAGGAACACAGTTACTGTACTGACAGACACACAGAGATACTGTACTGCCAGACACGCAGATATTGTACTGCCAGGAACACAGATACGGTACTGCCAGGAACACAGTTACTGTACTGCAGGAACACAGATACTGTACTGCCAGGAACACAGTTACTGTACTGCCAGGAACACAGATACTGTACTGCCAGGAACACAGATACGGTACTGACAGGAACACAGTTACTGTACTGCCAGGAACACAGATACTGTACTGACAGGAACACAGATACTGTACTGCCAGGAACATGGATACGGTACTGCCAGGAACACAGATACTGTACTGCCAGGAACACAGATACTGTACTGCCAGGAACACAGATACGTACTGCCAGGAACACAGATACTGTACTGCCAGGAACACAGATACGGTACTGCCAGGAACACAGATACTGTACTGCCAGGAACACAGTTACTGTACTGCCAGGAACACAGATACTGTACTGCCAGGGAACACAGATACTGTACTGCCAGGAACATGGATACGGTACTGCCAGGAACACAGTTACTGTACTGCCAGGAACACAGATACTGTACTGACAGGAACACAGATACTGTACTGCCAGGAACACAGATACTGTACTGCCAGGAACACAGATACGGTACTGCCAGGAACACAGATACTGTACTGCCAGGAACACAGATACTGTACTGCCAGACACACAGATACTGTACTGCCAGGAACACAGATACTGTGCTGCCAGACACACAGATACGGTACTGCCAGGAACACAGATACTGTACTGCCAGGAAACACAGATACTGTGCTGCCAGACACACAGATACGGTACTGCCAGGAACACAGATACTGTACTGCCACTGCCAGGAACACAGATACTGTACTGCCAGGAACACAGATACTGTACTGCCAGACACAGATACAGTACTGCCAGGAACACACAGATACTGTACTGCCACTGCCAGGAACACAGATACTGTACTGCCACTGCCAGGAACACAGATACTGTACTGTACTGCCAGGAACACAGATACTGTACTGCCACTGCCAAAACACAGATACTGTACTGCCGGGAACACAGATACTGTACTGCCAGGAACACACAGATGACACACGGTACTGCCAGGAACACGGATACAGTACTGCCAGGAACACAGATACTGTACTGCCAGGAACACAGATACTGTACTGCCAAACACACAGATACTGTACTGCCAGGAACACAGTTACTGTACTGCCAGGAAACGCAGATACTGTACTGCCAGGCACACAGATACTGTACTGCCAAACACACAGATACTGTACTGCCAGGAACATGGATACGGTACTGCCAGGAACACAGATACTGTACTGCCAGGAACGCAGATACTGTACTGCCAGGAACACAGATACTGTACTGCCAAACACACAGATACTGTACTGCCAGGAACATGGATACGGTACTGCCAGGCACACAGATACTGTACTGCCAAACACAGATACTGTACTGCCAGGAACACAGTTACTGTACTGCCAGGAACACAGATACGGTACTGCCAGACACACAGATACTGTACTGCCAGGAACACAGATACTGTACTGCCAGACACACAGATACTGTACTGCCAGGAACACAGAACACAGTTACTGTACTGCCAGGAACGCAGATACTGTACTGCCAGGAATACAGATACTGTACTGCCAGGAACACAGATACTGTACTGCCACTGCCAGGAACACAGATACTGTACTGCCAGGAACACAGATACTGTACTGCCACTGCCAGGAACGCAGATACTGTACTGCCAGGAACACAGATACTGTACTGCCAGGAACACAGATACTGTACTGCCGGGAACACAGATACTGTACTGCCAGGAACACAGATACTGTACTGACAGACACACAGATACTGTACTGCCAGGAACACAGATACTGTACTGACAGACACACAGATACTGTACTGCCAGGAACTCAAATAATGTACTGACAGACACACAGATACTGTACCGACAGACACACAGATACCGTACTGCCAGGAACACAGTTACTGTACTGACTGGAACACAGTTACTGTTATGACAGACACACAGATACTGTACTGCCAGGAACACAGTTACTGTACTGCCAGGAATACAGATACTGTACTGACTGGAACACAGTTACTGTTATGACAGACACACAGATACTGTACTGCCAGGAACACAGTTACTGTACTGCCAGGAACACAGATACTGTACTGCCAAAAACACAGTTACTGAAGTGACTGGAACACAGTTACTGAACTGACAGAAACGGTAAACTGTACTGACAGGAAGACAGATATTGTACTGACAGGAACATTCTGTACTGACAGGAATACTGCCAGGAACAGTTACTGTATTGACGGGAACACAGATTCTATATTGAAAAGAATACTGTTACCATACTGACAGAAACACAGTTACTGTACTGCCATGAACACAGTTACTGTACTACCATGAACACAGTTATTGTACTGCCATGAACACAGTTATTGTACTGCATGAACACAGTTATTGTACTGCCATGAACACAGTTATTGTACTGCCATGAACAGTTACTGTACTGCCATGAACGCAGTTAATGTACTGCCATGAACGCAGTTATTGTACTGCCATGAACACAGTTACTGTACTGCCATGAAACAGTTACTGTACTGCCATGAATGCAGTTATTGTACTGCCATGAACACAGTTATTGTACTGCCATGAACACAGTTATTGTACTGCCAGGAACACAGTTATTGTACTGCCATGAACACAGTTATTGTACTGCCAGGAAACACAGTTACTGTACTGCCATGAACAGTTATCGTACTGCCATGAACACAGTTATTGTACTGCCATGAACACAGTTATTGTACGCCATGAACACAGTTATCGTACTGCCATGAACACAGTTACTGTACTGCCATGAACACAGTTATTGTACTGCCATGAACACAGTTACTCACTTACTGTACTGCCATGAACACAGTTACTGTACTGCCATGAACACAGTTACTGTACTGCCATGAACACAGTTATTGTACTGCCATGGACACAGTTATCGTACTGCCATGAACACAGTTACTGTACTGCCATGAACACAGTTACTGTACTGCCATGAACACAGTTACTGTACTGCCATGAACACAGTTACTGTACTGCCATGCCAGGAACACAGTTATCGTACTGCCATGAACACAGTTACTGTACTGCCATGAACACAGTTACTGTACTGCCATGAACACAGTATCGTACTGCCAGGAACACAGTTACTGTACTGCCATGAACACAGTTATTGTACTGCCAGGAAGACAGTTACTGTACTGCCATGAACACAGTTATTGTACTGCCAGGAACACAGTTACCTAGCAGACAGGAACACAGTTACTGTACTGACAGGAACACACTTTCTGACAAGATTTCATACACTGTTATTGTACTGTAAGAAACACAAAGCACAAGTCACGCACTGTTCTGGCGAAAACCCTGTTCACAGTATATGTTCCGACAAGATTTTATTCCATCTCCAGGAAACCACACCCATGACACAAAGTGTGAGGTATGCCAGGCCGGTACGGAGTTTGTCAACAAGACAGACCCAAACACCCCCATTGTCAGGCCTGCCCTCTGGACAGCGACTCTGTGTGCGGTCCCCAGGGCAATGTCACTCGGCAGGTCGTGCCTGCAGATGATGATACTACGACTGCTCCTCTTTCTACTTCTGATGCCACTGGAGGTAAACACTCCTGTGTCTGTTCAGTCTGACCTTGGTCAACAGTGAATGCAGTAACAGCTGCACCCCAGCGCCAGACGTGGCAGGGTGGAGATAGAGAATGTGACTTCAACATGTAGATGTCATAGATTGATGAGGAATTGCAGCCTCCGCTAAAAGGCACAAGTGAACAGTCTACTGTGACATATACAGATCGGTACTTATTAGGGAATATAGGCCTTTAACCATCCCAGCAAAAGTTGAGTTTGGTTGTATGGGCAGTCAACGTAAGGACAGGGTCTGTTTTCTGGGCTGACAAGATATTGGTTTAATTAAAAAAAAAAAAGGGTTCCATCCTGCAAAAGAAAAGAAGCGAAATTTGGTTCATTTCATTCATAGACCAGCCAACGATGCTTAGCTTATCAGGGCAGTAGTAAATCCAAATGAAGTGGATGAACAAGACTATACCAGATGGTGTGTGTGTGTGTGTGTGTGTGTGTGTGTGTGTGTGTGTGTGTGTGTGTGAGTGAGAGAGAGAGAGAGAGAGAGTGTGTGTGTGTGTGTGTGTGTGTGTGTGTGTGCGTGCGTGTGTGTGTGTGTGTGTGCGCTTTTTGAAAGAGTAAGTAATAGAGGAAAACAAGTGCAGGCTAAGTATGTCTCATCATTTAAACAGTGACTAAACAAAAGTATTTTAAAAAAAAAAAAGGAAGGTGGGAGAAGGGGTTGGGGTAGGGATAAGAGAAAGAAAATTTGAATGAGATAGAGGTCATAAACATAAAATCCGTCTCTACCAGCATATTGGGACCACCTTGGTCTGTCTGGAAAACGGAATCATGTTCATCACGCGTGCAGAGGCTCCCTGTGTTCACTGATTCAGACTCATCAGTGAGGCTCAGCTCATTGTGTCGGTCCTCCCTCAGCATTGAGAGGAGGTATTCCACTTAAATCCTGTGGCATTCCCACCACCAAGGCTTCAAACGCAGGGTATGACACTCCAAAGCAGCCAGTGAAGGGTGTTAAAGTAAAATGAGATGAGAGCACTGTAAAAAAAAAAGTAAGGTGCATGAAAACTAGAATCATTTTGTAAAGAGTAAAAAGTATAAGGGGAAATCTTTGAGCACACACTAGAAGATCTATTCAAAGGTATAAGGGAGGTCAAAAGGTGTCGAGCTTTGATACCCAAACATTGCTATGTCAGTCACGTCAGTGCCTGAAAGTCACTAACAATTTTGTAGAATAACCTTTACTTTGATCTCCTATAGGAGGTGCTGTCTCCCATTGATCTAATTATATACATATGGAATTGTAGTCTGTGGTGCGTCTGTTTGATGTCAGGGGACCACAGGCACAATCGGCCGTGCCTCCCTGAAGAGTCTGATCCAGCAGACGAAAGGCCG
The DNA here is from genome assembly GCA_016801955.1 of Conus betulinus. NCBI lineage: Eukaryota > Metazoa > Mollusca > Gastropoda > Neogastropoda > Conidae > Conus > Conus betulinus. The sequence continues at coordinate 159,001 of JADBJO010004622.1, forward strand.
CGGGGCAGGCAGTACAAATAGTTCTGTCTTCAAGACAGCTTAAAATGGTCTCCACAGGCTGCAGTGAGGATTTTGTATTTATGATATATTTCCTTGAATTTTCATTCTCATTTTTTCTTCCCCTTCCCCCCCGAAATATTTTTTCTGTCTTCCAATCTTTGCTCTGTCATTAATATGAGGATGGAGCAATTGTTAGCCAGTACTTGTTTTTTCGCCCGTTACAAAATTGTTCAGCGCACGCACACACACACACACACACACACACACACACACACACACACACACACACACATATATATATATATATATATATATATATATGTGTGTGTGTGTGTGTGTGTGTGTATATATATAGATAGAGAGAGACACACACACACACACACACACACACATACACACACAGCATATACACATGCACACACACACAGCAGTTGGTAATGTGACTACTGAGGTCCTTTAGGGGGATGAAACTTGACGACATTGCCTGCTGTTCTGCTAAATGTCTTTCTCCCAGTTAAAAAAAAAAGAGAGAGAGAAATGATAATGAATAGGGATTTTATTACCAAAAGTAGTTGTTTGATATACTTACCTGTCCTAAAACGAATGATATACCTACCTGTCCTAAAATGATTTATATACTTACCTGTCCTAAAACGAATGATATACTTACCTGTCCTAAAACGAATGATATACTTACCTGTCCTGAAACGAATGATATACTTACCTGTCCTAAAATGATGATATACTTACCTGTCCTGAAACGAATGATATACTTACCTGTCCTGAAACGAATGATATACTTACCTGTCTTAAAATGATTCATATACTTACCTGTCCTAAAATGAATGGTATACTTACCTGTCCTAAAACGAATGATATACTTACCTGTCCTAAAACGAATGATATACTTACCTGTCCTAAAACGAATGCCTTATCTCCACTAGGCATGGAGCAAGGCCATGTATCAAGAATCCAATTAAAAAAGATTAAAAATGGAGAACAGGGAGCTAACTCTGCCCTTTGACCAACTAGCCAACAGGAGTAATCTCTCTTTAGAAGTCATGCTGTTGCATCTGAGTGACTGAATTCAGTTTCTGCCCCTTTTCTGACGTGCGAAGGGGGGGGGGGGGGGGGGGTCATAGTATTTGGAGAGGTAAGTATGTCATAAAACTTCCAGGCGTGTGTTTAAGCATGTGATTTCGCCATATTTTGTGCACATGTTTGGTGGAAGTACAATGAACTAAAAAGAAATACGTTGAGAACAATTCTGGAGATAAAGTTCTTGAGCAGTAGTTGCACTTGTAGATGAGTAGTAGATCTAACCATGATGTAGACTTTCACCAAAGAGCGACAACTCTTGCTAACTTCCGCTCATGAAATGAACATTAGACCGTATCTGTTGCTTCAAGCAAAGAAAAATCTGGCGAAAATGCATGGTGAAGTATGCTGATGAATCAGGTTGGAAAGTAGTTTGTATTAAAAAGAACCTATTTCACTGTAGTTTATGCAAAGTCAGGTGGTTACAGCTGGGAAGATGGCTCTCCCGTTTTTGTATGCACTGTAGAAAATGTGCTCATTTTTGTTTTAGGGTGAACACGTATGATACTGACTAGTAATGCAATATTCCACTGCTGTGATACAAACAGTGCATGTTTCATTGTTTGCCACAGGATGGTTTAAACTTTCTCATTGGAGTACTCTTATTTTGTAGAAAATACACTTATTTTGGATTTGGATTACTATGAGTCAAATTTCGGGGCAAACAGGTCTGACCTTCTTTTAGACAAGTTGAATTCCCTTTTTCACTCTTACTATCCAGGCAGATGTCTGAATATTGAAAAGGATGGTGGGAATTCTCACCTAAGAAACCAGTCCAGTCAAGACTATTATATGCACGAGACAGACCATAGCTCTGTCTCAGAGCTGGGCGCCAACAGCCAAACTGGCCCTGAATCTTGGCTGTCCCTGGAGGTTACTTAAGGATAGCCCCTGCTGTCTCTCACAGTCACTGAAACTCAGGACCTGAATATGGAAAATTGAAATAAGATCAAGATCAAAAGGACCAGCCAGTCAGGCCCTACATCAGTATGTTAGCAATGCTGCCTTACGGCCAGAGGTCATACACAAGTGAGTAAACAGGCTAGGTTAAACTGTGTGATATAATTAGGGCATGAAAAGCAGGACAACAGAAGTGGGCACGGAGATAACAGACACATAAAACATGTTCCATGAAGATGAATATCAAACAAACGTGATGAAACAGGGCAAATGCATCCGTCATCAAGCAAATAAATGGTGCAAGCCATTGATTACCCAAAACAAAGTGGTTTTAAAGTGTATACGGAACGTTCCACCTGGAGCATCACCTAGAGGTGAAATATGTGCATCTTAGACAAACAAGGTATACCACCAACACCAAACAAATCTGGTAAAAGGGCGAATGCATGTATCATCAATCAAATAAATGGGACAGGCCACTGATCACCCAAAACCATGTGGCCTTAAAGAATATGCAAAATTCCTGCAGCCTTGGATGAGAGCTCCATGTCGGAACACGGTCCAAACTGGAACTGTCATCAAAAAGAGATCCAGAAGGAAATCCTTGACAGATGGGAACACAAGGATCAGACAAGATGACCTTCTACTGAGTGAAAGGAGGACCAGAAGGTATGAGGGGCAAAGAGACCAGCCCCTCGAAACTCCTAGAGATCGCTGGAAGGGGAATTCCAGAACAGTGAAAAGGCACCAGACACAAGCCTCAATGGAGCCAAAATCTCTGTACTCTGTACTTGATTTCTGATATCACTATATGTTGTTGTACCCTGGCTAAAAGATTCCAGGGATCATCTGAACAGCCAAAGTATTTGAACACTGTGGTACAAATGCATCAGCGAGAACATTACATATGTGACAGTTTTTTATTTCCCTGCCACATGGGCAGCCACACTCCGACTTCAAGGGATTTTGGAAACTGAATGCTATGCTAGGAGCTTGTCATGACTGAAGACTATGCAGACCACAAGACAACATTTTGATGTAGGCTATGTCAGTTGCTGCAGACCACAAGACAACATTTTGATGTAGCCCTATGTCAGTTGGTCTATCACAGCCTTAAGTCAGGGCAGTGATATCACTAAAAATTATCCTTTGCATAAACAAAACCATGACCATGAGAAAATGGACGTGACAGGAAGAAAATAATCAGCAGAAAAGAAATCGTGTCGACCAGTATTAAGGTTACATCTAGGGTCATTGCAGCTGGAATTCCTGAAGGTAGAATGCACATTACCTTGTGGAAGAGCAAAAATAACATGAGAAATACAGTACCAAAAGTACATTACAACGGTATTTAATGAAGAATGTACAGACACTAGCTTAACTCCTCAAGCTAGGAGCAAAATGGAAGTGCAATGGAAACATGGATTTGCCAAGAATCAAATTTACCTACAATGAGCGTCAAAAACATGAAGTTTGGAAATTCAGCTGCAGACAGAAGGCACAAGGGGAAATAACTTGAACTGGAATGATCGTGATAAACCTCTGGATACAATGCACATCTTAAAGATTGGTATGTTTTCCGGAAACACGGCGGCACTCACTTGTGGATAGCTGGAATGAGCGAAGTGGAAGCTGAGTAAGGCTTCAAAAAAAGGTTACAAAACTGTGATACCTTCTAGGACACTCATGGAAGAGAAACAAAAACATATACCAGACTCTTAAAAAAAAAAAATCATCAAACTCAAACCTATTGAGACAAAGGGACAGACAAATTAAAACAAGAATCTGCAAAAGTGCTAGTCACAATAGACAAATGCATCACTAACTGTCTCTCCAGCCAGAGAAAATTCTGAGCTAGGAATCAAGTCATCATCATCATAACATTTGTCAGCACAAAAATCGTCTTCGACTTTGTTCTCAGACTCCTGTTTTCTCGCAATTACACTGAGCATGATACCTTGATACAGATGGTCAGAGCGCACCTGGTCCTCCCTGCTTGCAAAATCTTGGTGGTTTGGTCTTCCACATAACTGACTTCCTTGGAGTCGATCCTTTCTGGTCGCTTTCCAAGCCAGTGCCTTGCCAAGGTGGCAGACTTAACTGAGGCCGATCTTGCAAAACATATAGAAACAGCTGGTTTTCATTACCAGGCATCCGGGGGTAGAGGGTGCAGAGCATGCTTGGGGGAGACACTGGCCTGTCTCCACAGGACCCAGGACTGTAGGCTGGACAGTAAATTAGGAAGCGTCCGCCACTGCCTGTGCCACAACCGGTGGACCATCAAGACGAGCCTGATAGGAGCCAAAAATTGTGTGCCACATTGAACGGGTCCAAATCTCGCATGAGCTGCATTAAAAAAAAAAAAAAACAGAGAACAGCCGGCGTAGCTGACGCAGCTTTCATGGGAGTCAAGATCAGAGGAGCTTTCTGACATGATGAGCAGGCTCTTGAGTATGAGGAGAAGAAGAAACACTGGTTGAATGCCAGACACTTTGTGACGATGGCAAATGTAATGACGAAGCCAAAGATAGAAGTATTCTGATATTTTCTTAATTGACCAAGATGAAGTGTTTTCCTCCCAAGTGATGACTCAAACAACAGCTTCTTAGAATCCATGATGGAAACTGAACTTGAGAAGTCCAGTCAAGGGCGCGTTGCCTAGCCAAGGAAAAGGAGAAAACTGAATTCAATCACTCAGGTGCAATAGTGTTAACTCACCAAGGGAGATTACTCCTACTGGCTTATTGATTGAAGGGTAGAGTTAGCTCCTGCTCTCCATTTTTAATCTTTTCCTAAGAATCCTTATGTATGGCGTTCCACGCCTAGTGGAAATAAGGCGTTTGTCTGGACAGGTATGATGAAAACCATTAACATGTAACAACATTAAAAACATTAAGAGAAACACTATTGGGCAAATAGATACTGCCAAATGCACTGCTTGTGGTTGCTTTGAATAACATCTTTAATCTCACAACCTTATCTATTGGTTGCCAAATTACTACTGGAAAATAGTTGTTATGTAATAGATTGTGACCAGAGAAAACAGTGTGAAAGGTGGTCTGCAACAAAGACGAGGAAATGGGCCACAAAAGAATGAAAAAAAAGGAAGAGGAAAAACAAATACTGGGTTGTGACAGGAAAGAAAGAAAGAAGAAATCCATGTAAGAACAGCGGCCACGAATCAATCTGGACAAAACTAGCGCAACTCCGGAACTGTAGGGCGGCACTGAGCCAGACCATGGCATATCATGAAAACCCTTGATGACCTGTTAGTATTATTTTCTTTTTTTGTTCACTTTTTTTTGCCTTGTTCAGTTTTTTCTTTCATGCATAATGTTAAGTAAGGGTTCACTCACGTAATCATGCATGCATGTACACAGGTGTGTGTGTGTGTGCAGGCAGTCATGCACACATACACACACACTTGCACACACACTCAGACACACAACACACACACACACACACACACACACACACACACACACACACACACACACACACACACACACATTTCAAAATACATGTAAGTCACCATTTCCATTTTAAAGGAGAACAAGTGTTACGCATACCTATCAACGTTTATTGTGCCATCCATGGCTTTCTACACTTTTGAATCTTGTGCAGAAGAAGAGCACTTGAGCGGAGGTGCTGTTGCCGGTATCGCCCTTACTGTGATCCTGTGTGTAATTATTATACCTGTGGTGTGGTGATCTTGAAACGTTGCCGTTCACACAAGAGGTAAGTTAGAGCTATTACTACCTTACTCCCAATGTGGTTGTGTGTACACACTTTATAAACATGTTTATTCTATCCTGTCGTATCTTGAAAATTCAAGATTATTTTTGCTGAGACTTGAAGAATAAGCTGTTCCGTTTTTTTCATCTTGTGCTTACAAAAAGGGAAAAATAAAAGCAAGACACTTATATAGTATACAAAAGAAAAATCAGTGAAACAGAAGCAAACAAAAAGTCAAAGGTGTCCATACCGTACCAGTTAGTAATATGTATGTAGCTCATATGAACAGATGACAGGTACATTATAATATGTATGTAGCTCATACAAACAGGTAACAGGAACAATGAAAACATTTTCAGTCCATTTGCTTCAAATGATTTCAAAAGATGCACACACACACACACACACACACACACACACACACACACACACACACACACACACACACACACACAGAATTTCAAATGCATTTAGCACACACACACACACACACACACACACACACACACACACACACACACACACACTTACACACACACACACACACACACACACACAGAGTTTCAAATGCATTTAGAACACACACACACACACACACACACACACACACACACACACACACACACACACACACACACACACACACTTGTCCACTCACTTGCACGTCACACACACACACACACACACACACACACACACACACACACACACACACACACACACACACACACACGGACCTCTGTACTGTCACAATCAGTCTGTCCTCTGTGTGGGTGTGGGTGTCGGTGTCGGTGTGTGTGTGGATAAGGCAATCTTTGAAGCAAGGGAGAAAAGGCAAACAGAAATCTCAGGGAGTACCTCCCACTCAACAGAAAGCAGGACTTGAAGCACAGGTCTGACCGCACAAAGTCCACCTATGATTAAAATACAGGAAGCCTCAGTCTTCATATTCCTCTATTGATGACAATCAGGACAATGACCCCAAAACGATAACTGCTGTCTGGGGGACTTGGGAAGTCCAGGTATCCCAGAGGGTGTTACACTGTATACTGGGAGGGGAGGGGGCTAGGAGTCAGGGTGGGGGCAGGGGTTGTACATTTCAAGAATGCTTCTGAAGAAGCTTTACGTCATCTACTGGAAACCATGTCCGGTGTGCAGCGGAGCTCTCTGTTTCACACAGAATTTAGAACAGGTGTCCCATAGCGATGTAGATAATCAGTCTAAACTGTGAAATTTAAGCCTGGTGAAGTTCACTTCTGTTCTCACTCAACCAGATCCAGCAAGAACTCTTTTCAGCTACCTCTGCATTGCCTTGAGGGTTGTGTTCAACATCTTACCAAAGATTGGGAGCTGTTTTATGAGGTCGTAGGCTGATAAGCTCCAAAAACCACTTGCTTCATCTTCTAAGGTGAAGACTTTGGCATAGATTCCTTTGACCGTCTGGTTATTCTCGGTCTTGCAGTTTGTGAGCTGGCTCTATTTTGCTGTCATATGGCACAGGGAGTTCAGTCAGAATCGGTTGTATTAATGAACCTGAATGGAGTGCCATTTCTGGTCTCATGCAACTCTTCCTGATGATTCCTGGATGGTTTTCTCTTTCTGGACAGTCTGCTCTGCATTCAGTCCATCCAGTGAACCCTGCTTCCATGCTTTTCAAGTCACATTTGTTCCAGACCAAGATCTGTGGCCTCCTGCAGAGCAGAACATAGATGCTGGAGCGTATGGTGGCATAGCGTTTCCTCTAGCAGTGCTGACTACATGTGCAATTTCTTAGCCACTTTTTTGTGTTTCTGTGTGTACACTCTGGGGTTAGTGCTTCTTTGCCTGAACTCAGAACATGTTCCACACTTTGTTTTTTTACACATGATCTTATCTGCCCCATTTCACCAGTTTCAAAGAGCATGCCTACCATCCCACTTTCTATGCTCAAACGCACACATTCAGCTATTCCGCTCAGTGTAAACAAATTCTGTTTGTGAAAAAAAAAAGTTCGTTTGTTCATTTGTACATCAACCACTTGTATAGCCATAGAGCTGTTTGAAAACTTACTTCCAGTTCAGCTTCTTCCACCACTTTCATGCCAAAACAACCTGCTGGACCGGTTAATCTTGAAGCAGAAAAGAAGAAAAAGAAATTAGAACAGAAGTGCAGATACAGGTTGCTTTCTGCTATCATCATGGGAGTGCTGCTTATCTCAGTCAACAATTGGGCCTGTGAAAATTGTGTTGTGCTGTGTGAGGAAGAACCTTGCAGATTTTTGTCCCTCCTTTAGTCAAGACACTGCAGAGGCACTGATGATTCTGAAATGCAAAAATGACCCAAGTCATAGGATGAAGTTTGATGACAGTGTGCTTCAAAAATGTAAAAGAACAACAATTATTGGCTGAGACATTGATTCCATGATAGCGCATGATAAAAAAAAAAAAGAAAATACAGTGTTATTCTTTTTTTGTTCTGGGTGCAGTAGCATATTCCTCTTAACTGTCAGAGATTCCTCTCAATTTTCAAAAACATTCCTTGGAAGTCTTCTTCTCTTCTCTGAATTCAAGAGCAGGAGGGCGTATACAGATCAGACTGAGGATGACACTGATCCTGAGAGACGCCATGTGCCACGTGTCATTCCAGCTGAGACTGTTTTTTTTGAGTTGTCCTCTGCTCCTGTCAGCCGTGCTGGACTTCCTTCTGATGTTTTTAGCATCCTCTCCTGTCTTTACCTCTTGTATTACTATGTCTCTCTTTGCTTTGCCTTTTGCCTTTTACCATCACTTCTGATGACATGGTGACAGCCCTGACAGAACCTTTCGTGGCTGACTAGGTTGTAAACGTCATGAATTGAAATAAACTGACCACACTTCATTTCTATTGACAGCAAATAAGTAAGCAAGCAAATTCAGAGAAAAAAGAACAAGGAAATTTTGATGCAAGTAAATGAGTGAAACTGCTCTTTTTCCTTTCCAGAGAGAAATCCACACATTTCACTGCTCAACCACACACAAAAAAACCCCACACACAACCAGTGTTAGTTGGGCATGCAAGGTCTGACCTGTGCACTGGGCTAATGCATAGATCAGACATCTGCTAAGTCATAGCCATAAGACCCTCTTCTTCGATTCTCTCATCTTAGTTGTTCGTTCATTTATCCTTCAGCTTAAAATTATGCGCAATGTGGGTCTCAAAACTTAGCGGATGTGGTGTAGTATATACGGACTAATCCGCATGCAGTGACGCCTCCTTGATGAAAATGAAACTGAAACAGAAAAATGCATGGAAAAAGCCCTACGGTCACAACAGATAGACACTGGCCTGGATCTTGGGAATATTGTTGAAATGTGGCTTTGTGGTTGCTATTATATTCATCATTATAAAGTAAGTGTCGGCTTTACATCAAACCATTCTGCAGAACACCACCATTTATTCTGTTATTACTGAAAGCCCTGATGCAGCTGAACCATCATAGTAAAATCTTTACATGAAGATGCGACATCTGGTTTTGTGACAAATCAACCCATGTGTGAGCTTATGATCTAAACAGATGGATTATTCAAGGCCCATCTTGCACCAAATTTGACAAGATAAGTGATTGCTCATTATTCATTTTGGTTATCCTGAGTGTTGTTTATTTGCCTGAAGAAGACCTAAGAACTCGAGACATGTTGCGTTTTGTCTCGCGAACTGTTTGTTCATGTTTTGCGGATGTGTTACTTAAACTTTTTAAGATTTTTTTAGCCTTCTGCCTGCTGTTGCCTCACAGTGCAACTAAAATGATTAGTCATTATATAGACAGAAGTATATGCAAAATATGTTTCGAGTGTTTCTGCATGAATGGAGGGGGTTAATCACTTCAGTGTAATATCTCAAAACCTAATTCACTGAGAGGCAAACAGATTTTCACATGATAATGGCCAAAGTATTGTGTGACAACATATCAAACTTTAATAGGACTTTTGGTGTTTTGACTAACCCAAAAAACATCATTTCTTACATGAAAGGAGAGAATACTTCAGTTAAATCGTATCGTCTAAAAAAAGTAGTGTGTGAATACATGAATAACTTCACGTAGTCACTTTTAAACAGTTCTTTTGGAAGACAGTATTGCATTTAATATTGTATGCTTAAGGATTTTTTATGCTTTGACAAATTATGATATTGCATTTTTTAATATAACTCTGTGTTTGATTGTTAATTGGCAGACACAGATTTGGTCAAAACGCTTTGAAACTTAATACATGGCTTGGTCAAATTTTCCACGTTTGAACCGTTTCATGTTTGCTACCTGTAACATGCATAGTTGTGGAGCACAGCTTTGGGACCTGTTCAGCGGCGCCTGAGCATTGATTGAGTGCAGGGCAGAATGGGGGTAAAGTCATTGGATGATTTGCCTTCTTGATGTCTGAGGATTCCAAACTCAGATGTGGGCATTTTGACGTTTGACTGTGAACGCTAACAATTTAAGGTGGGGATTTTTACGCTTGAATTTGGGGATTTTGACAAGGAATGGATCAGAAGCAGTGGGACATATCGTGGTGGGCCCTGTGACGTTTTGCAAAACTGAATTTTTTTTTTTATGATGTCAGTCCTTGTCCTGTAATACTCTGTTTTAATTGTCCTATGAAGATGAATGATCTTAACATCAGTCCCTGTCTTTTGTACGCAGTGCCGTCAATCCCAGTTCTTTATATGATGTGACATCAGTACTGACCTTTGTATGATATGACACCAGTCCCAGTCTTTCATATGATGTGACATCAATCCCTGTCTTCATAAGATGTGACATCAGTCCCTTTCCTTTGTATGATGTGACATCAGTCCCTTTCTTTTGTATGATGTGACATCAGTCCCTGTCCTTTGTATGATGTGACATCAATCCCTGTCCTTTGCATGATGTGACATCAGTCCCTGTCCTTTGTATGATGTGACATCAATCCCTGTCCTTTGTATGATGTGACATCAGTCCCTGTCCTTTGTATGATGTGACATCAGTCCCTGTCCTTTGTGTGATGTGACATCAGTCCCTGTCCTTTGTGTGATGTGACATCAGTCCCTGTCCTTTGTATGATGTGACATCAGTCCCTGTCCTTTGTATGATGTGACATCAGTCCCTGTCCTTTGTATGATGTGACATCAGTCCCTGTGACATCAGTCCCTGTCCTTTGTATGAATGATGTGACATCAGTCCCTGTCCTTTGTGTGATGTGACATCAGTCCCTGTCCTTTGTATGATGTGACATCAGTCCCTGTCCTTTGTAATTGTATGGTGTGACATCTGTCGTGTCCTTTGTATGATGTGATATCAGTCCCTGTCCTTTGTGTGATGTGACATCAGTCCCTGTCCTTTGTATGATGTGATATCAGTCCCTGTCCTTTGTATGATGTGACATCAGTCCCTGTCCTTTGTATGATGTGACATCAGTCCCTGTCCTTTGTATGATGTGACATCAGTCCCTGTCCTTTTGTGTGATGTGACATCAGTCCCTGTCCTTTGTATGATGTGACATCAGTCCCTGTCCTTTGTATGAATGATGTGACATCAGTCCCTGTCCTTTGTGTGATGTGACATCAGTCCCTGTCCTTTGTATGATGTGACATCAGTCCCTGTCCTTTGTATGAATGATGTGACATCAGTCCCTGTCCTTTATAATTGTATGGTGTGACATCTGTCGTGTCCTTTGTATGATGTGACATCAGTCCCTGTCCTTTGTATGAATGATGTGACATCAGTCCCTGTCTTTTTGTGTGATGTGACATCTGTCCCTGTGACATCAGTCCCTGTCCTTTGTATGAATGATGTGACATCAGTCCCTGTTCTTTGTGTGATGTGACATCAGTCCCTGTCCTTTGTATGATGTGACATCAGTCCCTGTCCTTTGTATGATGTGACATCAGTTCCTGTCCTTTTATGAATGATGTGACATCAGTCCCTGTCCTTTGTATGATGTGACATCAGTTCCTGTCCTTTTATGAATGATGTGATATCAGTCCCTGTCCTTTGTGTGATGTGACATCAGTCCCTGTCCTTTGTATGATGTGACATCAGTCCCTGTCCTTTTTATGATGTGACATCAGTCCTGTCCTTTGTATGATGTGACATCAGTCCCTGTCCTTTGTATGATGTGACATCAGTCCCTGTCCTTTGTGTGATGTGACATCAGTCCCTGTCCTTTTTATGATGTGACATCAGTCCTGTCCTTTGTATGATGTGACATCTGTCCTGTCCTTTGTATGTATGATGTGACATCAGTCCCTGTCCTTTGTATGATGACCCTGTCCTTTGTATGAAGTCAGTCCTGCCCTTTGAATGATATGATATGAGTCTTGTACTTTGTATGATGTGACATCAGTCCTGTCCTTTGTATGATGTGACATCAGGTAGAGTGGGAGTGGTTCTGTATTATATGGATTTCTGTATTGGCGCTTACAAATTGTTTTTTTACCCCCATTTGCATTTCAATGGATGCATGCGCTGGTTCTCAGATCCATATTTTTTACTCTTCCGCCTTGACTCTGTTGGACGTTTTTAGTTGTTGCTGCTGTTCTTTTTTGTCTGAAATAGTTGTAATGATATAGCATGAAGAAGTATGAAATTCAGGGTTTGTATCAAAGGAGAACGCAGTGAACTGCCCTTAAATGTCAAGTCATTGTCAGCGTCTGGGGAGCAAAGCCACGCACACACCCCTCCAAGGCATTGCCCCTGCTCCCCACCAGTTTTTCATCTAATGCCCATCTTGCGCTGAAGTGGATGAAGATGAGTGATTGTTTGTTCATTGTTGTTGTCCTGAGTGTTTCGTATCTTGCCTGAAGAAGACCTAAGAGGTCGAAAGGTGTCATGTTTTGTCTGGTGAATCCATTGTCCATGTTTTCTTTTGGTGGTGCGCTGTCACTAACATTTAAAACTCATAACTTGCATAGTTTGGGAGCATGTGATGTGGCATGGTGCAGTTTTTTTCTGCAAAGCGCCCACTCGCGCTGTCCCACCCGAAACCCAGTCTCCTACCCTGTCCCTAGTTCTCCATGCTTCTGCCTTTCTCCCAGACCGCACCCTTACTGAATGCTGCCAGGACAACACCGTTGGTGAATTGTGGTCTTGTGAGGTGCCATCACAGGAAAGTTTACAGCACTGGGTGAATCACGCTGCCAGACTCGGAGAGAGAGAGAGAGAGAGAGTCAGACAGGCAGACAGACTGACAGAGACAGAGAGGTGAAAAACAGAAACGATGTTAAGACTACATAGTGTTGGATTCAGCTTGTTTTCACTTACAGTCCACTGAATGTGCGATGAAAACAAGAGGAAGGTTATTTTTAAGGGCTTATGATCAAACAGGAAATGAGATGTTTCCCATGACTAGAAT
>JADBJO010004622.1:177079-179579 GCA_016801955.1 Conus betulinus
GAACTGATTAATGAAACTGCTTGCATTCGTATGCTGTCATTTTATGATGAGCTTTTTTTTTTTTTTTTTGCATTTTGTGTTATAGTGCCTTATGTGTGTGATGATCTCCAGTTAGCAGCTTATCATATCTGCTGTTTCAGTATTTTCACGGTTCAGTGCATGTCAAGAAAAATGGAACATTTACGTCCCCTTCAATCTACTAGAACCTCTCTTACAGTTAGATCTTGTATGCTGAGGAGAGAATGTAAATGTTTTGCAATTTTCATGTATGGACTTCTGGAAATGATCATCAGAAACATTTACTTTTTAGTGAAAAGAGAGTTTATGTGGACTGTGTTTACATGTAAACAACAACAAAAAAAAACGTTATGATACTGCCATTTGCAAATTTATGGTGTTGATAGATCATGTAAATATATCTATGAATTTTTGCTTTGGGAATGAAAGGACTTGCACAGCCACTTCATCCTCTTTCCCAGTTGTTGTAATAGAACTGTGTACAAAGTTTTTTGCTTTCTTGCTTTGGAAATGAGGGACAGGTTTAAAAGGAAGATTTTTCACATGGATAGGATTTGTAGGGGTGTGTGCATATTGATTTTATACGTCATAGTCTAATGTGTTTGCTGAATTTTGTCAAAGAGATCGTCTGGATATTGCTTTAATAGGAGGAAGGGTTTTAAACTACTTTTGTTTCAGCTGCTTTGAACATGATAAATAGAATGCTAGCTCCTTTATTGTTGGTTGTTTCTTTTCTTTCTTGGTGCCTTTATTTCCGCTAGCGTTACTGCACTTACCATCGCTACTATCATTATTATCATCATTCTAGTACTGTCTGCTGTTGTTCATTGAGCATTTCAGCTCCTTTCCACCTAATATCATCCTACCTATATTACTTAAAACCTTTATTACTGTATCACTATCATCATATCATTACCTTTACTGTTATCTTCATCAACATCATTACATCACTACATTTAATTTACAACACACACTGATGTCATTGTTATTACCGTCATTGTCATTTTTACCTTTATACTTCTAAGCATTATGTCCCATTATCACTAATCCCATGCCAGCCATAATTGTAGAATTAAAATAATGATAATACTTAGATACAATAACTTAATTTTTAGAGAGAGAGGGGGAGGGGGGGGGGGGGGGAGGAGGAGAGGAGAGAGAGAGAGAGAGAGAGAGAGAGAGAGAGAGAGAGATTGTGTATAGGTGTGAATATGTTGCCCCCCCCCCCCCCCCCCCCCCAGTCAGTCAGTATATAAACCCATCCCCTTCTTCCCTCCACCTTCATACCATCAACACCTTAAAGTTACATGTACCAACCCACCACTTCAGTCTCAGCCCACAATATCTTCCCACTAAACACACATAATACCATATCTCCCACTATTTACCTTACACATAACTTATAGCTATCTTCCTTTCCCTTCTCACCCACCCTCTCTATTTCTCACATCAGTCTATTGTTTATTCAGATACTTTGTCCACTCCATTTCCTTCACTTCATTTGGTTTTCTTTTCTGTTATTTTCACCCACTATTTCTTCAGCATGAACTCCTGTTCCATCTTCCCTCTTTCCTGTGCATATGTTGTGGAAATGTTGATAACTATGCGCACCCCCCCCCCCCCCCCCCCCCCCACACACACACACACACACACACACACACCACACACACACACACACACACACACACACACACACGCACACGCGCGCACACGCGCACACACACACACACACAGTGGGACACACACACACGCACACGCGCGCACACACACACACACGCACGCGCGCGCGCGCGCACAAATGCGCACATTTATTTATTATATTTGATTATTATAAAAATGTATTTTCTAAATATAATTCTGTATTGTGTTTTTATTACCTTAACCTTCACTATCGTTGTTAGTAGTACCATTCAGTAATAATATTGCTAGTATTGATACTACCACCACTAGTATTGACATCACCATCGCCTTCGCCTCTGAGACTGTTGCCACAGCAACCCTGCTGTTTAAGAATCCTCTAACCCACTCTCCTTTCTCCCATACCCATACTTATTGACATTTTTTTTTTTTTTTTTTTTCAATATTTTGACCATTATTAGTATTCCTATCAGTAATATTATTATCATCATTACGACTTTGACGCACATTATTTCCCTTCCGACAGCCTCTTTCTCATTCAACGCCTTCCTTGCGCTGAACTCAGAAGCAATCTGAAGCGATCAAAGCTAAGTGCATTTTCGTTATTTTGTCCATCTTTGTTTCACCTGAGGAAGACCTAAGAGGTCGAAACGTGTTGTGTGTTGTCTTGTGACTCATTTGTCCACGTTTCGACCCTTCATTGTTAGTTATAGGGGCTGTTAACAGATGTTTTTGGATGGTTGATGATAGAGATAGTGAACAGGTGTCTTTTGTTGGTTGTCAACTGTCAAGATTCTGAACAATTGTCATACTTGGTTGTCAACTACTGAGATTCTAAACAAAT
>JADBJO010004622.1:182079-187079 GCA_016801955.1 Conus betulinus
GACACTGGGTCAGTGCACTTCCTGTTGATGGAGGCGAGGTATAAGTGGCCCCTTGACACTGGGTCAGTGCACTTCCTGTTGATGGAGGCGAGGTATAAGTGGCCCCTTGACACTGGGTCAGTGCACTGCCTGTTGATGGAGGCGAGGTATAAGTGGCCCTTGACACTGGGTCAGTGCACTGCCCAGAGAGTGAGAGTGCTCTGAGAGTGCCCTGTGCTTCTACAGGGAGACAAACCGTCCCCACAGCGAACAGCTGTCAGACTGCCTGCAGGGGGCTGTCTGTGCGTGCTCTGGTTCGGGTTGCATTCTTTTGCAATCATCTCACTACACGCATCATAACATTAAGTCTTTAATGAAGCCGTCCCCACAGCGAACAGCTGTCAGACTGCCTGCAGGGGGCTGTCTGTGCGTGCTCTGGTTCGGGTTGCATTCTTTTGCAATCATCTCACTACACACATCATAACATTAAGTCTTTAATGCTACAGCTGATACCAAAAACAATCCTAGCTCTCAGTCATGCCTGTTTGTCCATTCGTTTACATTTTTGTGCTGACACCCCCCCCCCCCCCCCCCCCCCCCACCACCACCCAAGTTTTACTTTTACTTGGATGTCTTTTTGATACTAGATTGCAATTTTTTTTTTTAACAGTATTTTTGTTTGTTTTTTTCCCCTTATACTTTTCGATCACTGTTGGTCATGTTTCATTACAGAAGACAGTGAAAAACTTGCTGTGTTTGTACATCGCTTGTTGCCGCTTACTCATGTAAATAATATGTTTCTGTGATTTTAACACACAGTGTTTTACTTGTATGTTATGAGAAGGCTTTAAAAATTGTTCAAGAATTCCTTATTACAATAAAATGAACAATTCTTTCTTATCCATTGACCATTCTGTAAATCACTCTGTTTGTGTTACACACACACACACACACACACACACACACACACACACAAACACCATGTATATGTGCACGTGCGCGCGTGCACGCACACACACACACACTCACATGCAGACGCAAAACACAAGCACGAGAGAGAGAGAGTATTTTATGCAAATAAAAAAAGAATATTTGAAGCAAATTTTTCCTGTTATGATTGCCGACTGAGGTACTGGCTGTCAGCTTTTGTTCCTAGCGGTTCATGATCTTTGCTGGGCCTAATGAAGATGGATGGGTGGCTGTCTATGTCTTCCTGAACCTCATCCATCCAGCCCTCCAAGATTTCTCAACCGCGTTCACTTTTGTGCAAGACACAGTATGTATTAGACGTCCTGCAGAAAAAAAAAAAAAAAACGGGAAAATTGCCTTTCTCTTTCTTTTACAAATAAAATGTAGTTACTCTTTTTCTCAGATCACAGGTCAAGATATTTATGCAGTTTGTGCATCTGTCAGTTGTTGAAGAAACGTCATATCAAACCAGTGATGTGCATTTCATAATTGATCGATAATGATAATATCCAGTGAAGTCAAACTGCTTGTTACACAGTGTCGGCATTACAGGCGCATCGTTTCACACCCATATTTTTGCATTGTCTTTCTCTGACTGAAATTTGAAGCTGACTGAAAGGGCGAAATGGGAAGAAAAAGGGTGGTGGTGGTGGGGAAGATAATTCAAATGTTTCTATTGCAAATAGAATTAGCTTTCATCAGTTAAGTAAATCTTTGGCAACTACAGATGTCTCTTTCTTAATTGAGAGTCAAATTTTGATTTGAAATGTACACTAACACAACAATCAGATATCAACTGTCTGCATTACTGTCGCACCATTTCACACTCATGTTTTGGCACTTCATCTCTGGTTAACCTGTTAGGCTGGCTGATAGGTCTCAGTTGCTTTGGGCATGCGCGCTAGTGCCATTTGTTCTATGAAAATGGCGGGGTCATTCTTGTTGAACATAGGCTCTAACACAGAATAACCTCCCTTGTGGATTTCTGAACATTGTTAGAATGTTTGAGTCGGGACCGGCTAACCTACTTGTAGCAAACACGTGACCTTTCAGGTTTTAACTTGAATTCAGGCTTTTTTATAGCCTCCAAAGTCTTATCTGAGATGTGTATACACATCTGCTGAAAAAATTGGAAGAGGGTGGAGGGGTATGTTGATTACGACCATCTGGTTTAAAGTTCACAGTCCCTTTCATTATTTTATTTCAGCATGGTATGTGAAGCCTTTTGGCAACATCTCCAAACTCATTTGGAAAAAAAAGAGGCTCAAAATGTTTTGAAAGCTGAGCAAAGAACTGGCAAGAAATATTGACAAGAATACTTGGAATGTCTTTTGAAAGTTGAGCAAAGAACTGGCAAGAAATATTGACAAGAATACTTGGAATGCGGGATGACTTGACCACTCTTGTCAAACTAGCAATAATTTGCAGGTCTGAGTGGGGGAAAAGAGGTTCAAACCTGAGGGGTTTCACCCTCTGGCCCCTCAAAGACCCTTGCCGCTTAACTCCATGTGGGGGTCCAATGCCGGCTCTTCAACCTTCGGAAAATGTTCAGGCTTTTTCCAGTTGCTCAGGTCTCAAATCTGTTGCAGGTCACTGACAGCCCTCTCAACTATTGTCCAAACTCTGCTCAGATTGAAATCGAACTCTTTTTTTGTGGACAAGCATGTTTGTGCTCATCCTGTAAGGTTTTTCTAACAACGTAGTTCTCAATGGGACAGGCTCCATCGCCAGTGAAGACTGGACTGTACAGAAGTCATTTGCGATGGCTGTGAAAGATTATAGTGATTATGTGACCCATAATGGGGAGTTCTGGAACACACTGTGTCACAGGATCTTCCACTCCACCCCTCAGAAACGATGGATAGGAGTTTGTGTCTACCACTCACACAACGTCGACAAAGTGCCTGTCTTTCTGATTTCAAAAGTCCTCTTTGCGTAACGCCAATTAGAGACCTCGTTCTGTCCTACCCGTCCACTTTGACTTCTCTGTTACACATTCTTCTTCTGCATTCATTTCATAAGTTGCATCAGATCTTAAATTCTGTCATCACAATTAATTCCACAGTCTTCTTGAGGTCTTGACGGCTGCCCCAAAGCTGCATCTGCAGTTCTGCACCCTCTGGCCAGGTTTAACATCATAGAACACCATGGGCTGGACAGTGTTGGAAGATGTGTTCTGGGGTCTGAGATCCAGTGCCACACGGACATTCATCAGTGTGGGCAGTGCCACACGGACATTCATCTGTGTGGGCAATCTTAAATCGGCTGAGGTGGCTCAGCAGTCGGCAGTGGCTCAGCCTGAAGAGGATTGTTTGCTGGTATCTCTGAAGCTGATGGATTGGATAATCACCACTGTCTGCACGTAGCCTTCTCTTCCACTGGCTTTGGTATTGGTGTTACGGATTCACCTGTTGTACTGTCCTAACCGCCCGGTCTGTCTCCACTCTGAACTCGAACCAAAAACTAGGCCCAAAGGGCCTCAGGCAAACAGGATGTTTACCTCACTATCATCCGGGTATCCCCTGCTCTCTCTCTGTCTTTGTCTCTCCTTTCTACACATGTGTGTGTGTGTGTGTGTGTGTGCAAGGGTACTCGCACGCGTGCGCATATGATGAAGCGGGAATGGCGTAGCCTGAGATTCCAGCGATCACTATTTGACGTCTTCTTGACAAGTTATGTGCGTGACAGTGCTCATTCTTGAATGAAAGTGTTTTTTTTGCCCCAGTTTGATTACTTTCTCCTTAATGGGCCGTTTGTTCTCAAATTTGTGACATTTGCTTATCTTTAAAAGTGCCTGGGACCCTAGACATTCCACCAGGTCCTATATTAACGAACATCATTACTATGTTTTAAAAATACACCCAAGCTTCCACTCCCTTCCCCCACCCCCTGTTTCCATACCACCGACATTACGCACACTCGCGTCAAGGCATACGCAACAACGAATATCCTCAAAGATCCGCGTTTTTGAGGAACAAATAACGTACAACTGAACAAATAACGTACAATTAGTACACCCCTGAGTTCAAACATGAAGACTATCATGACGTCCTCAAAATGTGTTGTAAGCCTTTCATTGGACTAGGTCGTTATCAGCATACCGGTAGAAAATAGGCTTTTAAATGATCTTATGTTCGCTGGAAGGCTTATGGCGATATTCATAATCCACGTGCACGAAAGCGCGTTCCACTTCCGGGATGCGTTCCAACTTCCGCTGCAGAGCCTCTCCGATGTCATGCGCGACCCTCAGGCTCATGGTTTCCGGAGGACGATGTCGACCTTGACGAGAAAGTTGTTGCCGTAGTGGTAGGCGGCCAGGGTGTCGATGTGCGTGATGCGCGGGTCGTGGTGCATGGCGACCCACGTCAGCTGCGACAGGAAGTCCTGACTAGCAGTGTGCCCCGTCAGCAGTCGGATTTGTTCTGAAAGACAGCAACGAGGGAAGACGAAGGGGATTAACGATGGACAAGGTGAACTAAAGATTGATGAAGAATATCAAGATGGACAGAGGAAATCACAGATTGAAAAAGAGCACATCAAGACTGACCAAGCGCATTAAACACTGCAAAAACTGAGATGTATCTGACATACAGGAGTAAAGATTGTCAAAAGGAATTAAAGATAGAGACGTATCTGACATAGTGGAGTAAAAATTGTCGAAAGGAATTTAAGACTGACAATCACGATAACAGATATGAAAGAAAAGGAAATAAAGCTTGACACCGAGGATTAAAGACTGGTAAGAGGTAATACTGACTGAAAAAAACACACCAATGAACGATTGACAAGGCCATTGACAGATTGATTAACGGGCTTAAAGATTGACAAAGGACTTTAAAGACTGACAAATGGAATTAAAGATCGGCAGTGGGGATGAAGATTTGACAAAGAGCACTAAAGACTGAAAAAGTCCGTATATGAAGACTGAGAAATGAAATCAAAGGCTGACCGACAAAGGGCACTAGCATTGAGGACCAGCAAGGGATTCAAAAGTGATGAACTGTATTGGATTAATGAAATAATGCGGGCTGACGCAAAAGAGATTTCAGAAT
>JADBJO010004623.1:0-2500 GCA_016801955.1 Conus betulinus
AAATATCTTTTGATCTGTCAACATCAAAGTGAATTAGAAAACACAGTGACAAAGGGCACTTGAGTGCTCGCACGGATACGCTTGTACACGCGCTTGAGCTTGCGCGCACGCATACACACACACACACACACACACACACACACACACACATACACACGCGCGCGCGCGCATGCGCACATACAGACACATACATACACTCACAAGCGCGCACACACACGCACGCACTCAGGCACGCACGCACGCACGCACGCACGCACAAAACACACACACACACACACACACACACACACACACACACACATTTGCTTGTCATTTGTAGAAGCATTCTGGTGTAATCGCAATGGAAACTGGTCCATTTGCATTACCATACAACATAATACATTTCCAAACGCCCTACAGATTTCTCTAAGCATGGGATATGTGTCCATAGCTTTAGAATTGTCAGCGAAACACCGAGTCAGTCACCTATCAGTGTAGTGTAGTGCAGTGCAGTGCAGTGCAGTGTAGTGTAGTAGTGTAGTGTAGTGTAGTGTAGTGGTGTCGTGTGGTGGTGGTGGTGTTGGTGGTGTACCTTTTTTGTCACTCATTTGGCTGCATAAAGGCCTATATGAAGCCAATTACAAGTGACCGGCTTCACAGGCAATTTGGCGGCTTCATAAAGTGTGACTGGCTGCGCACCCCTTTTTGTGAAAGGCTGCTCATATAGTGAATGGCCACCAAGGTTTGATAGGCTTCATAAGACATGTCCACTACCACGGTCTCATAAGTAGGAAAGGCCACCTCAATGTGAACATCTGCTTAAAATTCCACTGCCACGGCTGTATAATTGTGCTTTTTTTAGAAGCATGTGTTTTCCTTCTTGAAACGCCATTTGTTTCTTTTTCCAACATTTTTTTAATGAAACGTGTGCACTGAATTTGAATCCACAGAAAAAAAAAACAAACTTCTATAGCATCTGCTATAGATATTCACAACAAGATGGACCTCGGGGAGAAAAGTCTCTGTAATTTCACAGGCTGTTTTCAGTTTCAATCAGTTTCCTTAATAAATGCAAATGTTTGCCGCTGTCCATATGTATCATGTCGTGCCTTCATGTGTTTTTTTCTTTTTTAAATTATAGAAAGTGTTTATGAGCATACATACATACATACATATATATATATATATATATATATACAGAGAGAGAGAGAGAGATTTGAGACAGAGAGAGAGAGAAAGAGAGAGAGAAAGAGAAAGCGAAAGACAGAGAGAGAAAGGCAGAGAGAGAAAGCGAGAGGAAGACAGACAAGACAAAATTCTTTATTTAAGAGGATAATAGATAAGCACCGATGTGATAATAGATAAGCACTCAAAGAGAGAGAGAGAGAGAGAGAGAGCGTGAGCGCAACACAAAGAGGAAAAATGAGAGAATAGCAGGTATACTTGCAATTTGACTGAGCCTGTACAAGTTACTGTGACCCTGTGGTGAGTGTGCTAATGAGAAGAAAATAGACACAGAGCAAGAAACAGAGAGAGAGAGTGAAGAGTTATTTTAAGTATATATGGTGAATATTTGATTCAACAGGCATCAGACTGTAGTTTGTGTGTATTTGTATCGTTGCATGTGAGAGAGAGAGAGAGAGAGAGAGAGAGAGAGAGAGCGAGAGAGAGAGAGAGAGAGAGAGAGAGAGAGAGAGAGAGATCTGTATACTATACAGTGAGTAAATATTCATTTCTTGTCAACAAATGCGTAAGATCAAAACAGTCAGTCACGAACTTTCTTCCTTTATTGTTTATTCACTGAATCAAAATAAAGTAATTTTTATGCCTGCTACACCCAAATTTCAAGAACATGTATGCACATCATAATTATTGTGTCTGCACATCCTGCTACATGTGTACAACCATGTATGGACTACTGGATTCTTCCACCTCTTGGCGAAAAGCCCTCATCATTCCTATTCCCAACCTGGAACCGATCCTTCTAACCATCAAACTACCGTCCGATAGCTTTGACCAGCTGTGTCTGTAAATTAATAGAAAAAAATAGTCAATGTTATGTGGAAACTCGAAACCGACGGCCTTCTGGCGAAAGAACAGTGTGGTTTCCGCAAACATCGAAGTACAGTTGACCATTTTAATCCGTCTGGAATCTACGCTTCGGAACGCCTTTCTAAACAAACAACACGCAGTGGCTATTTTCTTCGACTTGGAGAAGGCCTACGATGCCACCTGGAAATCAGGGATACTTCACGATCTCCAGGATCTTGGTTTTCGGGGTCATCTTCCACTTTTTATTTTCATTAATTAATTAATTTATTTTCATATTTATTTGGCAGAACGACAGTTTCAGGTCTGGGTTGGCACCACTCGCTCTGATGTTCATGAGCAGGAGTTGGTTGTTCCGAAAGGAAGCATACTGTCTCCTGCCCTCTTTAGCATCAATATCAACAACATTGTCAAGTCAGTTCAACAGGATTCAGACTGCCCATTGTTTGTGGATGATTTTGCTGTCTATGTC
>JADBJO010004623.1:7500-15000 GCA_016801955.1 Conus betulinus
CATGACTTAATCAAACATAAAGAAAAAGGGAGAGATTACAAGACACTGACTTCAGACACAATCCAGTCACTGAAATTATTGCAACCTTTTATTTTCATTTGAAAAAAAAAAAGCATTTCTCTTTGCTTGCAACAAATATTGCAATCTCACCATTTCAAATTAAGACACCTTACGCAGTCCACATTTAACTGATTGAAATTCTTTTCAAGATGCTTGATTTCTTTCATGATTGAAGAATTTCACATTATTTTGCTAAATCAGCATTTTTTTTTTTTCTTGAAATTTGAAGATTATGGGTTTCAAAAAATATTCTGCAATCAAAAACAAAAAAAGAAAAGAAAGATTCTTAAACACATGACCAATGCAAAAGGCAAATGTAGCTCACAATCATGAAAAAATTCTTATCATACGTTTTCTGGAATAATTGACATAAAATAGCGATGATTACATCTGACAGATCCCAAGCACCCTTTGATAACAAATTCTACAACAGATTCTCTGCATAGACAGCTTGCCTCCTGAACATTACACACGGACGCCACACCTACCAGACATCTGTAAAATGGATATGATGCTCATAGAGAATGACATCAAAAACAGATGCACTTATGTATTTATTTACAGGTGCTTATATCAAGCTGACCGCACCGAGCTTTCTCAGGTCACCCACACTGTCCACACACACACACACACACACACACACACACACACACACACACACACACACACACACACACACACACGTGTGTGTGTGTGTGTGAACTACCCCACTGATCAATCCGTTTTTTAGGAACATAAAATTGGAAGGCACTCACCAAGTATCAATAATGTCTGCCCACTTTTCAAAGTCAGAAAAAAAAAAGTCTAAAAAAGAATCAGAATAGTTAATATAAAAACTTCAAGCATACACAAGGACCAGACTTTTATAGCCAGATATGACATCCCTATCAGAGATTTTTCCATGATAACTGATATGGGGCACCTAAAGCTTATCTCCATTCCGTTATATCTACCTCAAGTACACTGTTCATACAATGGAGGATGACCGATATCCAATGGAAGGAGCTGAAGGAGGGAGGGAGGGAGGTTGGGGCAATAAAGTCTGGACAAGTCGTCCTGGTCAGTTGTTCCCCTCCCCATCCCCCTTTCCACCATGCAATACCCACTTGACAAATAAATGCAGCCTTGGGACATTTTCCCTCCTCTCTATCAGAAAGTGATATTCAGTGTTGTGTTTCAAGGGGTCAACTTTTTTTTTTTTCTTGAAGTACTTTTTGAATGATAATACATTTTCACACAACATGATCACATGCCTATTCCGATGTGTATATATTACACTCGTTTTCATGTTTGGTCTGAGATTTCCAAGCATATATTTATATGCACATGGGGGGCGTCGTGGGGCAATGGATAAGGCACTGGACCCTTGATCCAGGGGTCTGCGGTTCGAATCCGGCTCTGGCGTTGTGTCCTTGGGAAAGACACTTTACCCCTACTTTCCTGCTCCTTCAGATGAGAGTATAAACCAACGTCTAGTCTCCTTCTTGGTACGGGGAGAATGCAGAAGAAGAAGAATTTGCACATGTAATTTGGGATGATTGTAATGACATAGACATACATGAACATACTAATGCATGAACGCACACATGCATAAACAAATGTGCACATAATATCATTATTGATATTACTTGCTTAATGTCCAGCGGACTGTGAAGAGCAAAATCAGGATGACCGACACTGTCAAAAAAAAAAAAAAAGAAAGAAAACAAAACAAAACAAAACAAAACAAAAAAATTCATTGCATGTGTGTCAACACCAAAAGATGGATCATGTTTACAAGAACATGAAAAAATTGGGTGGCACTGACTCATGGCAGTAACAGCTACGTATTTTTCGAAACCAAATTTAAAAAGGAAGTATAAAATGAATTTGAGTAGTTTATAAGAATATAAACAAACATAAGAACTGGCATAAGTAGCCCAATAAACCAACATATCAAAAGAATTCCGTGAAAAGATAGGCACTGAACACTCGCCTCCCAATTTCCCTACCTACCTTACACAAACAGCAGAAAATAGTTATACAGAGGGTTCGATGGTCCTAGTGGTAGTGCATCCGACTAGAAAGCGAAAGAAGGTCCTGGGTTCGAGTCCCATCAGCAGCTCTTGACTTTCTTCTTTCCCCCCCCCCCCCCCCCCCCCCCCCCCCCCCCCCCCCTTTTTTTTTTTTTTTTTTACCACTGGCGATGGTCTGGGTGCCAGTCTTTTGGATGAGACAAAAAAAAAAAAAAAAAAAAAAAAAACCAGAGGTCCCTTGTGCAGCATGCATTTAGTGCATGTTAAAAACCCACAGCAACAAAATGTTGTCCCTTGCAAAATTCTCTAGAAAATGCCACTCTCATAGGGCTACAGATACACGCGTACCAAACATGCCCATTCCCCGAAGACGGAATGTGGCTACCTAAATGGTGGGAAATAGAAAACAGTCACATACGCAATCCCTCCTTGGTAAGGGGGGAACGCAGAAGATGTACATGGCCCATACGATGGGGGATATATAAACATCCAGTGGAAGAAACTGAACATGGTGCAGGTATAAAAGAAAGCTTAAAGAAGAAAAAATGCAGATGAATGGATTAACGGGAGGCAGAACAAAATCAAATGATAAAAATAGAGAAAGAAAGCCCAGCTTAACATGGGTCTTATCTTCATGGGGCACATGAGAGACCCCGAGAACTAAAAACAAACAAACAAACAAACAAACAAAAAGGATCAGGACAAAAAAGAAGAACCAAAAGCGGAACCCGAGAGCTGAAGATCATCGTTTTTGTTTCCTGACCTCACATCGCACTCTGTTGCAGACTTGGGCAAGAGTGTATGTCTGCACAAGATCAGAAAAGTTAGGACCAGCTTGTTGCAGCGCTGAAAGTATTTGAGCCTTTGTCACAGGTCCGAACAACACCTCAGAATCCTGGCTTTGTCCTGCTCTGAGAAAACATTAGGTTTCCAAAATGTAAATCAGTGATCGTCACTTTGTTTGCTGCATGAAGGAAATTGAACAGTGTCGGAGCCAATTTTATTTAATTTGTTGGAAGGGCTAAAACGCCCAGTCATTCTCATCCACAGAATCTTCAGCATCGTGTAACCTAGTGAATGTTTTTCCTGAATTACCGACATCATGGTGCCTGTCTGCAGTCAGCACGGAGTGGTCCATGTGCACAGCCATCTCTTCTTTTTCACCTTCGTCTACACCTTGCTCTCTGGATTTTGAGACAATGCTTTTTCTGATCAAAGTGAATGTCAAGTCACCAACGTCCATTGCCACCATTGCCCCAAAATCAGCCCAAGCATCTTTGAAATATGCCCCTATTTCTCCCACACTTACTGTTCTCCAGATAGTCTACAAGAAAACCTTTTCCCCCCAAGGTTCAAGAATGTTTCTGAACTCTTTAGTGTACCTTTGAAGCAATGCATACTCAGTGAATGAAAAAAAACCTGAGGCCCAGAGGACTGTAAACGTTTTGCCTTCCCCAACCAGTATGACAAAGCCTTCATCTTCCTTCTCAGCGTTTTGAACATCTTTACATTTAATGTCACAGATGATGCCTGCTCTTTTTCCATTCTGCAATGCTAGCTGAAGCATGATATGCCTTCCAGTCCTGTGAGCCTTTTCTTTGTCATCCTCTGTATTGTCAGAATGCCTCTCAAAATGGCGAGACAAACTGTCAGCAATTATCATGCCAAGGTACCTTTTTACGTGTTGGAAATCAAGAAAGAACCCTGTGTCTGTCATCTAGTTTTTTTCTTTGAAGTTCCTGCAATGACAACTTTGTAACTGTCTGAATATCACCTTTAAGGCTCACACGAAGCGATGTAGAATCATTTTTGTGGGGGGGGGGGGGGGGGGGGGGGGGCCTGCCTGCCTCCTGACTCCAAAAAATCCACACAGTGACTGAAGGCACACGAATAGTTTTTTACTGGTTCCCCATGATCTTTCTTCTTTCAGTTTGTCAGTGGCAGAAGGTTCACCGTCTCTCGCTGACCCCGCGCGTAGAGCTCAACAGAGAAGTTCGGAAACATGAAACTCATCCTGACCAAGGCAAGTTTCCAAAACTGTCTGCACCATCTGTTTGCACTTTCTGTTTTGCGTCATTTTTTCTCTCTCTTTTTGTGATCATCAAGAAACTCTGGTACGTAATTTCCTCCTTCAAAGGATTCATACCACTGCTAGAATTTTTTCAGATAGGCTTTCAGCTGTGTGCAGGTTAGGCCCACTACGGCTGCTCTGCTTGTTAGGAGGAGACACAATTTTTGCCTGTTTTGCCTTCATTCTAGCATGTTTTTTTTTTTTTTTTTTGTTTTTTTTTTCTCAAATGTGTGTGTCTTTGATAGGAGATGTCTTTCTAGTCGTGTCCCACTCCACTCATCCATCAGTTCAACATGAATACACCCTGTAAGAACGATGCAGTTTTCCCTTCAGCTTTTTTTAACATTAGCGGAATTTCAAACTCTGGCACATCTTTGTGTAGTTGTCTCAAATTTCTGGGTAACTTGACAATTAAGGCGCGACGACCCTGCGTGCAACATTTCACACGTTTTCTTTCCTCATGGCGTCCTCCTTCGCAATCTAGGGTCAGACTTTCTCTGGTTGTCCCGTGACGAAACTTTTTCTGCACCATTCCCACCAGCCAGGTTGTCTCCCTTGATGGCAGATGAAACTGGAAAAAGAAAGGAAAAAATATTCTCTGTAGTGTTTGATCGTGAACGCACACTTTGGAAAATACCAGATAAGTTCATAGTGATAGATAAGTTCAGGGTGATATCAATAATAGCCAATTTGCAAAGCCATTTCTTTTCATTATGCACACCGAGGGGTTCGGTGGTCTGGTGGCAGTGCAGTGCACCAACTTTCAGCGAGAAGTCACGGGTTCAAGTCCGACCTGAGCCGGGACTTTTTCTCCCAACCCCCTACACCTTTGGCAATGGTTTGGGTGCTAGTCTTCTGGATGATACGAAAAAACATGCATTTAGCGCACATAAAAGAACCAATGGCAACAAGAAAGTTGTCCCTGGCACACATACCAGCACTCTTAGGGCCTAACCCCTCCCCCCCACCTTCCCACACATACACACTATACACACACACAATACACGCTCTCTCTCTCTCTCTCTCTCTCGCTCTCTCTCTCTCTCTCTCCTCTCTCTCTCTCTCTCTCACACACACACACACACACTTACACACACACACACACACACCACACACACACACACACCACACACACACACACACACACACACACACACAAGAGTGTTTAAACCGAACACGCTTACAGGAGAGAGGGGGGGGGGGACACAAAAGAAAAATGGACGGGTTGGATTAAAAAAGAATACTGGGTCGTTGGAGGAGAACAACATATGGAAGTGGCAAAACAGACTTTATCAGGAACGAAAGTGCATTGCACACATGGGAACAGCAACAGTTGCAAAAAAAAAAAAAAAAAAAAAAAAAACCCCGCAACATATTAAAACATTTGATGACAAGTATGGTATGCCTTCTGGTGGTGGTGTCGTGGCTACTTGATTGAATTTTAAATTTGTGCTGTGTTTAAATATGGGTGCCAGATTGAGATTTTAACCATGGAGGTCAACACGTATTCAGAAAATAACAAAAACGTTGTTAGTTGGTAACAGATTTTTTCTTGGACAAAATTTGCTGGACCGAAACTCGTGGCGTGGTGTCGTGTCGACAGGTGACTAGCAACTTAACCGCAACGATCGTTTCTTTGAAGTGATACACACAGGCACCATATGTCTTAAGTTGATATTGACAGGGTTAAAATATAACGCAAGGAAACTATCGATATACGTATGGTGCATAGAAGGAATAACTTGGAAAAACAAAAACAAAAACGGTAGAGTTTTTCATTAAGTAGCCAAATTCTCTCACCCCCACTAAACTACAGGTACCTCCAGAAAAATGCAGTACCTTCTAAAGTGCATATTTTCTTTCAATTTTGTGTGTGCGTGTGTGTGTGTGTGTGTGTGTGTGTGTGTGTGTGTGTGTGTGTGTGTGTGTGTGTGTGTGTGTGTGATTGCTGTCAATACACCAAAAAATGATATAACAAAATTTGAATAAAATTGATTGTTAAACAAAGTTGATATGGCCATTTGAATTTCAGAACGCGATTTATGTTTTGAAAAAGAAAGCTGATCTTCAGATGCATCACCGACACTGAATGATTTTGTCAGCCACATGTTTTTTCTGGTCCGGGTGACTTAAAGCCTTATTGCACGAAAACGAGTCGAGTTTGTGCTGGTTGTCTTACACCACCTAAGCTTTTATTCATTTTCGCACCTTTCACAATGATCACATTTCAGTTTTTTGTCATAGGTAGCCACTGTTCGGCTGTGCCTGGTATCCACAATTATAAACAAAATCGCTTCGGAAGCAGATTTGCCACACCATCCGGGTTGTATCTTAGAATTCCAAAGTGATCAGTTTCAAATCTTATTCCTTGTAGGTGCGTGGCAGTACCATTTTTTTTAGTAGCCACCGACACACCACCGGGTTAGTAGTGGTGGTGGTGGTATGTCAGTGAGTGAGAGTGTGTGTGTGTGTGTGTACTTCGGAAATTGGAAGCTGGGTCTGTCACGTGTTATCAGTAGTACAGAGGACTACATTATTTCTGCTTCCGGAATGGGCTGAAGTCGGATTTTCAGGTAGAAGGTTTTTATTTCAAAGATCTGCCCGACTCTTACTTGTAACTCCTCGCATTAATACATACTCAGATGTTATATAGTTTTTTTTTTCTTCTTCTTCATTTTCATGGCCCTAATGACCACAAAGGGCCTTTTCAGATATAACTGTCAAACTCAGTTTAGCACAAAAAAAAAAAGGTTACAGCCTAAAAGGGGGTAAATCCATAAGAAAAAGGGAACAAACATAAAAAAAGAACAGAGAATTAATGAAATGAGAGCAAAACTAATGACATCCTTAAGGTGGCCAACAACAAAAACGAAACAATCAACGACATGGTAGCTGCACTAATGACATCTTCAGGCAGATGAAACGAGGACGTGCTGAGAGGATCGGCCATCCCACTTGATTTATCGACCCCAGATTTTTTTATTTTATGTTTTTTTTCAATGTGTGAGATTGATTTGGGGGGGGGGGGGGGGGGGGGGGGGTAAGAAAAAAAAATGTCAGTGCGACCGAATTTCCATGGAAAAAAAAAAAAACCGTACGGGCAAAAATGACACTGCAGAATTAGACGGCCGGTGTCCGCCCTGCGCAATCTGTACAGTTTTTTTTTTTTTTCTTTTTTTCTTTTTTTTTTTTAAAAAATACTGCCCAGGCACCAAACTGGAAGAGACATGCGAACATGTTATGAACTGTAACCAGAGCAAAGATTAGAAATGAGCTTTCAGAAGAAATAAAAAGGAATGGGGCACAACGGCAGAAAATAGTAGGTGACAGTAAAGAGAGATAACATACACGCAC
>JADBJO010004623.1:20000-27500 GCA_016801955.1 Conus betulinus
CGTTTTTCAAAGTCAGAAGAAGGTTCCTGCGGTCTTCTGTGTCTTTTTCTTTCACATTGCAGTTCCTATGCTGTCTTCACGGACGAACTGGCTGTCCATGTTGATCTTTGGTCATTTGTGAGCGTAACTAAAGGTCGACGTAACGATGACCGGCAGACTGTAGTAAGTACTCGTATGTTGTGCTCGTTGGTCCATAGCAAAACGGGATCGACAGAGTTGTTCGGAAAAGATGTCTGGGGACAGATACTGATACGCAGTGGCATAGACATGACACAATTCCTCCAGACAAAACACACACATCGACAGCCTAGACAGTTTCAAGCAAATTTTTATGCGTGTTGGAAAGCCAAAGGTACACAGAATCTGCAGACAGACTCCAGAACATCAATTGCTGATCGTCGCATTCAGTTCTCGTTGCATGATAAATGTTCTGCTCGCATTACTCTCTTACCCCATCTTTCATCCGACACCCCAACCCTCCCTCGTCAACCCCCACCCCCACCCTCCTCCTCACCCATGCCTCCTCCCACCACCCTGAGTGAGGAAAAATTAGATGACACCGCTACTGAAATCCATCTATCAGGATTGGTGCTTTCGGAAAAAAAAAAGGACTGATATGGATTGTCTACCTTAGAGCTACCGTCATTGCGGATATCTGAGCAGGTTGTAAGCGACTGTTGCGTACCAGAAGACTGATGTCTCCCAGCCAGTTTGCCAGTCCCTTGTGGCTTGGGCGATCAATAGTCCCACCACAAAGGAACAAGGGAAAACTCCATCAGTGGAATAATGATGACATTTATAACCACACCACGGCTGGATCCAAGGAACTGTCGTCCATCAAACCACCCCATAGAGCTTACGACAGAAAAATCCTTGGGGGTGTATTTCTCAACTCTTCTGGTTAAAGAGTCTCTCTCTCTCTCTCTCTCTCTCTCTCTCTCTCTCTCTCTCTCTCTCTCTCTGAGAAATGTGTCCATTTTTAGGAAGGTTTTTTTTTTTTTTTTTTTTTTTTTTTTTTTTTTTTTTTAGTTGTAAAGCTTTTTTGTCAGTTTTCATCTTGTGTGACCTGACGAATGAATAAATGCATGATTTACACTTTACAGAGATATACAGGTTCCATACACAAAGCGCCACTGGAGCTGAAAACGTAAGTAAAAAATTATTCCTTTTAAACCCAACGTGAGATGTACGTATCCACGCCCGCGCACGCGTGATTGTGTGTGTGTGTGTGTGTGTGTGTGTGTGTGTGTGTGTGTGTGTGTGTGTGTGTGTGTGAGAGAGAGAGAGAGAGAGAGAGAGAGAGAGAAAAAGAACATGCACGTGACGTGAACAGAGATGAAATATCCATATGTCATTTGGCATGAAAGGAAATGATAAAAACCCAATAGGAAAGTGTACGTGAACGTGTGTATGTTTACATAGGCGGGCGCGCGCGCGCGCGCACACGCACGCACGCACGCACGCACACACACACACACACACACACACACACACACACACACACGCGTGCGCGCGCGCGTGGATACGTACACATTGCAGCAATTTTAACGGTTTTTTTTTTTTAAAGTCAGGTAGTGGTTCCTCTGTTCTGTGTACTTGTCTGCATTGACAAAATGGTTATCCAGCTTGATCTTTTGTCCGCTGCAGCTGTACGTACAGATGGAGGTAGAAATGATTGACAGATTTTAACTGACCGTCATATTTTGCGTTCTTCACACTGTCACGTAAGATGTACCCAGCTGTCTGGAAAAGATGGCCAAAAGCAGATGGTCATATGTAGGCAATACGGGCTTAGTACTGTTCCCGAGGATGTTTTCCAGTTCATAAGCACAGACATACAAACAAACAAGTAAACAATGACGATGATAGAAAATTCGCCACAGCACAGAGACATACAGACACACAAAATGAACAAGAAGAGTTGTTGAAAATTCGTCATCCATTTTGAGTCGAAAAACTCCAAAAGCACACTGTCCCCAAGCCCACCGGAGAAAATCAGTTGTGGTCTTATCCCATTCAGTTTTTTGTTGCATTATTCATGTTCAGCTCTGATTAATCTCCTAACCCGTCTCTCCAAGCCAACACAACAAATACCTCTCCCGTCCTATTCTGTGAGAAAGAAAAAAAAAAAAACGAAATGCCAGATGCCATTGCCTCTGAAAAATAGATGGTGCTTTCAAAAAAGACCAGTATTGACTGTCATGCCTCGGAGCTGCCATCCATATAGATGTAAGCGCAGAAAACTGTGGCGACTATTGCGGACGAGGAGAATAATGTCTCCCCGTTCGCTCGCCAGTCCCCTTTGGCTCAGAACGATCAATAGTCTCTCGTGGGAAACGAACTATGAAAACACCGCCGGGAAATAAAGGTAATATTCATTACCACATCACAGCATGGAACCAGGGAGTTATCGACCAGCAAACCATACCCAGGGCCAGAGAGAGGCTCACGGGGCGAAACGTTAGGGGATGTGTTTCAGACCTCTTGCTGATGGAGGCAAATATTTCTCTTTCTGAAACATGTCCATTTTCTTTCACTTTTGTCTGTGTTACTAAATCATTGTCAGGGTCCATGTCTGCGTGGCTTCTGTGACTGATGTAGGAATGCCGGTATAGCGTGGGTTTGCCTAGTACAGCCAGCTTCCTTTTAAAAAAAAAAAAAAAATGCATACGAGATAAGATTTTTTTTTTTTAAATACCAGGAGTAAGGAAAGGGGGGAGAGAAGAACATGCACGGGGAGTGCAAGAGTTGAAGTATCCTTTTATGTCTTGACTATGCGAGTAAATATGCCCTGTGAAACTTGGAAGGTGTACAGTCGACATGCCAAGCAGCTGAACTCTTCCCGCATGAGAGACGTTAGAGGCTTGCTGCACAAGGTGTGGCAGGACAACGTACCACACACGGAGGTGCTTCGGAAGGCCCATACGGAAAGCATTTATGCAATGCTAATACCATCTCAACTCAGGTGGGCAGGACATGTACACCGTATGGATGGAAATCGACTCCCAAAGACACTGTGGAATGGCGAGCTGCTGGAAGGCAAGCGTTCCCATAGAGGACACAGGAAGCGCTACAAAGACACACTGAAGGCCTCAGTGAAGTGCTGTAGCATCGCCCCTGCCTCCTGGAAGAAGCTGCGCAAGATCGCTCAACCTGGCGCACCATGATCAAATCCGGTTTTGAGAGACCTTGAACCGACGCTAGCGGAAGCACAGGATCGAAAACGCCAGTGTCAGTAAAACAGAGCGATCACCAACTTTTAGCCTGCCTCACCTCCAAGTCTTCCCTATCCACACTGTAACAGACTTTTCAGTGCGAGGATTGGTGGATCAGCCATCTTTGTACACACACCACCAACCAAAGATAACAGAAAGTCGTGGTCGTCTTCGCCTACGAAGGACAAACAATTACAAAACAACATGTGTGTCTTTAATGTCTTGAGAATGCGCGAGATGAAGCATGAAGATATGTACAGGCGTCAGTAGGTTCTAAATACAGATCTGTTTTGGAAGAAA
The DNA here is from genome assembly GCA_016801955.1 of Conus betulinus. NCBI lineage: Eukaryota > Metazoa > Mollusca > Gastropoda > Neogastropoda > Conidae > Conus > Conus betulinus. The sequence goes on from JADBJO010004623.1 coordinate 23,516, forward strand.
CATTCCTTGAGGACGATGTTGACGTGTAGGAAGAGGCTGGAAATAGGTGATGACTGGTGGGTAAACCGGACTGTGGGGTGGCATGTGTTGATAAAGTGAATTAACTGATTAAATTCTTGATTTTTTTTTTTCCTCTGCAGGGAAATGATGTAATTTAAGGACTTGCGGAAGTGGCTGTCGGTGACGATGGGTCTATGGACAAGCAGGCTGTCTGCTAAACGTCCCATGAAGAGACTTGCCACGGTAGTCAGCCTGGGCTTGGAGGTCCTCGAATTTTTGTTTGAAGATGATGTCTTCAAACTGGAACACGTTGTTGTATAGAACGTCTCACCGTTTCAAAGACTCGGACCGTACGCTTCAAGTGTGTGTGTGTGTGTGTGTGTGAAACTTGAAAACTTGAAACTTGAAACTTTTCTTTATTGTCACTAAACACCATTAAAGGATTTATGGACACAAGAAGGCGATGATCAAACAACTCATCGTCCAAGGAAATAATAATTTGTTCTTTTTTACATACAAAGTCATTATGTAAAGCAGTCATATACATATTTCGCAATTTCAACCTGAAGGTCATCATTAGACCCCGCGGAGTTTGTTTCAGTGGAGCCGATCCCCCTCCCTTCCCTGTCCGTCTGTCGCGTCACCCACACGGCCCAGACATGTCTCCATCACTAGCAGGCTGTGAGACATTGTCAGGTCGAGGTCAGGATGGAGGAGAGAGGAAGTGAGTGAGTGAGAGAGAGAGAGAGAGAGAGAGAGATGTGAGAGAGAGAGAGAGAGAGAGAGAGATGGGGGGGGTGGGGGGGGGGGTGGTGAAGTTTGGAAGGGGAAAGATACTGGGAGAATCTGGATAAAGAGCCAACAGGCAGACCGTTGGTTTCAAAGTAGACCTGACTTACAAACATGCTTAATATGAGAGAGAGAGAGAGAGAGAGAGAGAGAGGGGGGGGGGGGTAGGGGTGGGGAGGGCGGATGGGGAGGAAAAAGTGATGAGGTGGTGACAGACAGCGAGCGGCTGGGGAGGAAGAAGTGTGTCGGGTTGTTAGAGGAGTTGAATCATGAAGGAAATTGCGGGGATTTTCACCGCGCCTACCAAGGGCAAGATACTCGTGCCAACGACGCCGCTATTTCCGTTCGAATCATGTTCAGCAGGGCACCAGCGAACGGCGGTCTGACAGAGGGTGTCCCATTCTCTTTGCTTGTATACCACACACCACTCTCAGTTCGTCTTCATTCTGTGGAACATGTTTGAGAATGTGCCCAAGACATTTTTTTTCGTCCCTTATGAAGTTACAAAAACATCGAATTTTTGTTAGACATGGAAGTGTGAGGTTCATTGAGCTCAGATAGAAAAGGTCAGGAACTTTATGTGTTCTTGGTTGTCAGTTGCTTATTCGTGTCTACCAAGACTGGGACTGGCGTCTTTGGCACAGTGATTACGACTTAGAGCTTGGGTATGAAGTTCATCAGAAGTCCCAATGTCACTGTGTGAAGGAATAACGTTTCTCAACAGGCTCCTACCCAGAGTCTGTTTAGTTTCATTCACGCCCTGTGCCGGTTTGGTAGTGTCCGCTGACGAAGGAGCTAACAACTATCCAACGACGGCCTCCGAGAATGGCAAAGGATTTTTAAAGTTTGTTGAAAGGTCAAATGTGTGCAGTATTCAGACTGACTCCAGAAAATCAGTGGTATTGTCTCCCATTCAGTTTTCGTCGCAGCGTGTATGATCATACTGCATCAATCTCTCAGAGACCCCCTCCCCCGCCCCCAGCGCTGCACTCACCCACCAACCCTAAAACCCCATCCGTGGAGAATGAAGAGAAGGAAAAAAAATATCAAACACCATTACTTTTTGTAAAATAAATGAAATTATTGGGAAAGAACAGTATTGACCGTGGGTCTGAGAGCTTCCGTCAATACAGACATCATCAGAGGGGGGAAAAGTTTAGATTCTGTTGCGTCGAGAACAATGATGTCTGTCAGTGAGCACGCCTGTGCACATTCATTGTCTCAGGCAATCAATAATCCCTCTCCAAACGGAGTATGAAAAACTGTACCTGCGGAGTGAAATGACATTCATGGCCGCACGACAGCGGGGAACCAGGAAATGGACGACCATCACACCACACTTCGGCCAGAGACACCCCAGAAGCAAAACTCTGGAGGTCCATTTTAGAACTTCGCCTATTTCTAGAGAAATATTTTCTTTCTGAAGTATGCCAGTTTTTTGTTTGTATTTTTTAAAAATTATTATTATCAACTTTTTTGTGTGTGTTTCAAAACCTTTGAGAGGCCTCTGTGTGCATGACCTGTGTGACTCAATGTTTTAAACTGGGATCAAACGCTTATAACCTCTCCGCGCAAAGGTAGTGTGGCAGCCTCCACCCCCACCCCCCCCCCGAAAAAAAAAACCCGAAGAAAAAAAAATAACAACAACAAAATAACAACAACAACAACAAAGTATTTTCAGAATATTTTGGGGGAAGGTTTTCTGAAGAACGCGCAGAGGAGTGCACAGAGAGGAAAGTTGTCTTTGATATTTTCAACATGAAAGTAGATGGTAACATACAGTCAGGAAGTGAGTGCGTGCATTGTACCCACATATACGTACGTGCGAATGCTTACACACACACACACACACACACACACACACACACCACACACACACACACACACACACACACAGTCTCTCTCTCTCTCTCTCTCTCTCTCTCTCTCTCTCACTCTCACTCTCTGTCACACACACACACACACACACACACACACACACACACACATGCGCACGCGCAATCAAGCATGCACGCCCACAAACACGTACGCATGCACGCCCATACGGAGACACACACAGACGCCAGTCAACGAAGTGGACCATCTGCAAAGAATAGGATAGATGGAAACGACACGGAAAAGCATCAGTGTAAGGGCACTTGAGGGAGAACACTATGCGCTCCACAAAATTGTCCACGTGGTTGGTAATAGTTTGTGTGATTCGTCCTCACATAGTGGTTGGTGATAGTTTGTGTGATTCGTCCTCGCATAGCTATGAATCTTGCTGAACGATCCAGGCTTTGCCATTGGATCCATGTCCGCATCATGGATCCGACCCTGAAATCCAGTGCATGCTTTCCTGGGCATGTTTGATCTTGGCACCATGTCTGGGAACATGTGGTTCCAGAGTGCAGAACCTATGAGCAGTAGAGAAACCAGCAACGCGGTCAGAAATGCAATTTGCAGGGCGGAAGTAACGTTCTGTATTGCCAGTTGACAGGTAGACACTGTTTCTCAAGACTAAATCTCACCTCTTTGATACGTCGTGGCTGTTATAACGTTCATATCCCAAATGAAAAAGAGAGAGGGAGAGGGTGGGGGTGGGGCGAGGAGGACGGGAGGAGGGGGAGGGAAGGAAGATAGTGACACTAATGATGACCATGACATTATTGAAGGGAGATGAGAAAAAATAAAGCTCAGACTGTGTCTACATATGATTATTAACAAATGGAACTGGGCTTAGAGAGAGAGAGAGAGAGAGAGAGAGAGAGAGAGAGAGAGGAGAGAGAGGAGAGAGAGAGAGAATGATAGTGAAGATGACTACAACGCTACAACGATGCCATTCACAAAGATGTCAAGACAGGAAATGTACGCACTGCCCAAAAGATAAGCCCCCCAAACACGGAAGAGAATAACTCAAAATGGGCCGCTAGTGTTGCGGAATGAGCAGATGGCACATGAATTTCTCCCACGGGCACCAGTGCCAGAGGGCAGTGAAATGATCACACCACCCATGGAGAATAACAGTGAAATAATAATGATGGCAGAACGACATTAGCAATTTTGATATTGATGATGATGATGATGATGATGATGATAATAATGGTTATGATTCTCAAAAGAAAAGTTTATAGTGATAATGGTGATGATTCCGACAACAGCAAATCTACTTGGAAGAGGAAACGGATGACAAATCAACCTGATTTGTATCTGCAAG
>JADBJO010004623.1:32500-40000 GCA_016801955.1 Conus betulinus
AAAGTTTTTAACAGATCTTAGCCATGAAAACCACACTGCGGCTGGGGAGATGCACAAGACAGAAAACCTCTGAGGATATATTTCAGAACTCTTCCTCCTGGAGAGAAATACATTTCTTTTCGAAATTTTTCTAAACTTTTGCTTGTGTTTGAAAAACTTTGTCAGACTGTGTATCTTTATGGAATGTGTGTCTGATGCATGTGAACTGATGAATTGTGTACATTTGGAAAAAAAAAAAACCCATGCAACTGCCTTGCTGCGGGCTAGAGCATTTAAATGTCTGTTATGTCCAGCTGTCAGTTCAGTTCTTCATCATTTATTTGAAGAAAATGCTGTATGTTACAAAATGCATTTAAGTCTAAATGTTGTTGGGTCAGCAAGTGGAACAACTGTAATGAACAGAATAGAGGGCGAGGACATGAACAGTTGAGCTTAGATGGACGCGAAGGAGAGCACAGACTTCAACCGCACAAAATTGTTCTCCAGGTAACAAAGAGTTGGTGAGACTCGTCCTCGAATACGTATGTCTTGATCTCGGTGCACAACGGAAGCTCCGCTGTTTGATTCAGATCAGCACTATGGATCTACCCTGAACTTTGATAGATTTCTTCCTTGGCCATATTCTTATCTTTCACCAGGTTAGTTAACCATTTTGTGTGATAGGTTTTGCATCAACCTGTTCGTTCCCCCTGCTTAACAAAAAAAAAAAAAAAAAAAAAAAAAAAAAAAAAAAAAAAAAAAAAAAAAAACATCAGAGAGGGACGAGAATACGCCCTCTCCTTGGTAGAGGCAGCAGATGATCTGTATCAGCTGTGGACAGGATAATCACTGGTTTCCAAGTCAAGTCAAAATCTCACCTGATAATATGTTTATGTGTTAGCCTGGCTGATACAGCGTTTGTATCCCCAGTGAAAGCAAACAAAACAAAGGGCATTAACGCATCCCCCCCCCCCCCCCCCCCCCCCCCCCCCCCCCCCCAAAGGTCTCGCTCATTACGCGAGTGGCCAGAGTGAAGGCAGCCAAGAGGGCGGTATGGCCGTCAGTGTTTCATAAGCTGGGTCTGGCGAGAGGGAATCGACTCGCATCTCACCTGACTTGTCTCAGGCTAATTGGATCCTGCAGACATCAGAGGTGGGTCTGAAGAAAAGGGTGTGGGAAGGGTCGGGGAGGGGGAGAGGGAGACATAGCATGGCCTGCACAGTTCGTCTGGGTTGAGCTGCTCCCTCCATTTCCCTGTCTGTCTGTCTGTCTGGCTGTCTGTCTGTCTGTCTACCTGCCGTGTCATCTACACAGGCCAGACGTTCGTCCTTCATTATCAGACTGCCAGAGAAGTTGTCGCGTCGAGGACAAGGAGACGGTGTGTGTGTGTGTGTGTGTGTGTGTGTGTGTGTGTGTGTGTGTGTGTGTGTGTGTGTGTGTGTTGTGTGTTGTTGTTGTTGTTGTTTTGTTTTACGTCTTTCCACATTACGCGATATTAGACGGGAAAAAAATCGGAGCCTTGGAAAAAAAGGGTAACACAACGAGTAAAAAAAAAATGAACTTATCTACAACTATAACACAAAAATAGAAAATCCACTTAATCAAAGATAAAGAAAAAACCCATATAACTCTTCTGTCTCATCTCACCACTGACTGTTATCTGTAGCAAAGTGCGAAAAGAAAAGATATGTTTCACTTGCTGACAGGAAACATTTTAAATAGGCTGTACCGACGTACGTATTTGGTATGATGTTTTTTTTTTTTTTTTTTTCATTAAGTTACACAAAAGAATGTGATCAGTTGATATCAATAACCACATATACAATGTATATTTTGACATACTTTGTTTTAAAGCAATCCATTTTCCATCTACAGATCAAGGAACTTATCTGTCGTCTACGATAAATGACGCACGCACTTTGTGTTTGAGTGTGTGTGTGTGTGTGTGTGTGTGTGTGTGTGTGTGTGTGTGTGTGTGTATGTATGTATGTGTGTGTGTGTGTGTGTGTGTGTGTGTGTGTGTGTGTGTGTAAGGGAGGGGGGGGGGGGGGGGGGACGGCAAAGAGACAAGACGTGAATGATAAAACGCACTTGAATCATGAATATGTGTAATGTGTTTGTGTGTGTGCGTGCGTGTGTGTGTATGCGCGTGGGTGCGTGCGTATGTATGTGTGTGTGTGTGTGTGTGTGTGTGCGTTCGCTCATCCGCGTGTGTTTCTGGATGGATATGTGTTGGTGTGTGTGTGTGTGTGTGTGTGTGTGTGTGTGTGTGTGTGTGTGTGTGTGTGTGAGAGACAGAGAGAGAGAGAGAGAGAAGAGGGCATTTAGTACTGACATTTCCAAACAGATGGCTTCTCCATCAGAAATGCGCACGTGCGCGAGAGAACGAAAGAGGTTGGGACGAGAGAGGGGATGGGAAGAATAAACAGTGCTAACACTGATGATAAATCAGCTTGTCTGTCATAAATGACAAATAAAGAACAAACAGCTCTTTCATTGATTATCAAGTGGGACCCCGAATCATAAGAGAGAGAGAGAGAGTGGGGGGGGGGGGGGGGGGGGGGGGGGGAGACAGGAGGCGGAAATGATAGTGATGATGGTGACAATGACAATATGAAGCGGAGAGCAAACAGCACTGACACTAATTATTATCAAGCAGACCCAGAACACAAACAGAGAGACCCAGAACACAGAGAGAGAGAGAGAGAGAGGAGAGAGAGAGAGAGAGAGAGAGAGAGAGAGAGAGAGAGAGAGAGAGAGAGAGAGAGGAGATGACGATGGCACAAGCAAAGCAGACCATGCTCACTTCTCATGCACACTGCCCAAAGTAAGAGAGACGACTACAAACACGTGCGATCATGAAACTAAAGCCTTTCTGCAGAAAACCAAGCGGACAAGAAATGAACTTTTTTTTCCCCATGGCTGCTGGTAAGTACCCTGAGACCGTAACATTTCACTGCAAAATTAGAGTAAAGACATATTTAATGATAACGGTAATAATGATAGGACAGATAATAAGAAATCAAGCCTGAAGGTGAAGCAGATGACGATCCGGCCTCGTTTGAACCTACTGCAAGGCTTATGAATTGTGGGCTTAAATTAATGGCTTTCCCCCGGGGGATGGTATGCAATAGTGTATACCCTAGAATGCAGGATACACACCACATGTACTGAAAGAGGTGGATGGAACGCACGTGCACGCGCGCGTGCGCGCGCACGCACGCACACGAGAGGCATAAGAAAATAGGTGGGAAGCGATGAAAGGAAACTGCATGAAAACATGATGAACATAAACAGACGTATTGGCCACAGGCACAGAGAGAGAGAGAGAGAGAGAGAGAGAGAGAGAGAGAGAGAGAGAGAGAGAGAGAGAGAGAGAGTGAGAGAGAGAGAGAGATTACCAAATCGAGAGGGAGAGAGATTGCCAAATGGGGAAAAGGATGTGGTGGAATGGAAGACAAATTGTGAGTTAAGGATTGAATCGAAAACTGTGGTGTGTGTGTGTGTGTGTGTGTGTGTGTGTGTGTGTGTGTTTGCGCGCCCGTGCGTGCGTGCGTGAGAGAAGAGAAGGAGGGATTTTGAGACAAGGGGTGAGATGATGGTGGACAGCACAGAACAGGAAAGGAACAACAATAACGGGTTGTTTGTGAGGTTGAATCGGAGAAGTACATTTTGGGATTTCGTCTTGCTTACCTCATGCGTAGAAATAACCTTGGCAGCAACACCTGCCTTTCCTCTTTATAGTATTCAACACATCAGTTAATGGCTGCACACTATTGTCTTGTTTTCCTTATACATTTTTTCGTGCGTCTGTTTTCCTTATTTATTTGTCCGTGTGTCTGTCTATGTGTGTTTTGTTTTTCGTGCGCGCGCGCGCGCGCGCGCGCGTGTGTATGTGTTGTTTGTGTGTGTGTGTGTGTGTGTGTGTGTGTGTGTGTGTGAGTCTGTACGCGCGTGCGTGCGCGCGCTTTGAGTTTAGAATTAGTATTTTATCATGTTTCTGTAAGATGCGCTTTGGGCTCTCGCCAGATAAAGCGCTCTACAAATATCCTTTTACATTACATTTCTATGGCCCATACTGTCCCACTTTTCTTTAATGATCGCTGAAGGAAAATGTCTTAAAACGTGCCGATGTAAAACAAAAAATAAAATAAATAAAATAAAACAATAAAAAAATAAAATAAAATGAAATAAAATAAAATAAAAAGTATGCGTCATGTAAAAAAAAAAAAAAAAAAAGTAAGACTGGCGTCTTTTCGACACAGTGGTTTAAGTAAGAGAGGTTTTAAAAGTCTCTAAAGAGTCCGTGTTACGCAGAGAAAAAGGGAGACTATTCCATAGAGCAGGTGCCTGATAAGGGAAAGATCGTTGGCCTGAAGTTTTCAGGCGAGCAGAGGGAAGCCGAAGCAGACGAGAATCGGTGGATGAGCGCAAGTTGTTGCGAGACGGAACATAGAGATGGAGGAGGTCAGAGAGGTAGGAGGGAGCCAGATTATTCAGTGATTTGAAAACCAGGAGGAGAACTTTAAAGTCAGTGCGAGACTGAACTGGAAGCCAGTGTAAGGACGACAGAATTGGTGATATGTGATCTGATCTAGCGGAGCGGGAGATGAGACGGGCGGCATTGTTCTGAACTTTTGAAGTTCAGAGATGAGTGTTCAGGGACAACCGGCAAGGAGGGAGAGTTACAATAGTCAAGCCGAGACAGGACAAAAGCACAGATTAGAGTCTTCAGGGCATTTTTTGAGTGAGGAAGCGGCGAACTGAGCTAATTCTACGAAGTTCAAGGTAGCAGGACTTGCACACATTAGAGATATGTTGTTTGAAAGAGAGAGTTTGGTCGAGTGTAACGCCGAGGTTACGAACAGACACTGATAGCTTTATCTCTTTTCCATCAACATTTATGGAACTAGGGAGAGAATATGAGTTCTAATAGTGTGTTTTGAAGCAGTGGGGATTATTTCAGTTTTGTCTGCGTTAAGTTGTAGTTTGTTATTCTGCATCCATGATTTAACATCGGTAATGCATACTTGAGAAAGAGGAGATTATTTCATGAAGCTGACTGAGATGGGCAGAGATATACAGCTGGCTGTCATCTGAAAAGCTATGGTGAAGGAGGAGAGAGTGTTGGCTGATAATGGCTGAGAGAGGATGGGGTGTATAGCACAAACAAAACCGGTCCCAGGACAGATCCCTGAGGGACACCAAACTGAAGTGCTCTTGGTGGGGACTTAACACCTTTCACTGAAACAGTCTGCGTGCGATCAGAGAGATATGAAGAGAACCAGGAAAGGACAGAACCAGAAAGACCAAAAGAAGTGTTGAGTCTTGAGATAAGAATGGAGTGATCTGTTGTATCAAAGGCAGCAGACAAATCTAGGAGAGAGAGAAGAGAAACGTTGTTTTCATCAACAACTGTGAGGGAGATAGTTTGCTATCTTGAGAAGCGCTGTCTCGGTGCTATGGCCAGCCCGGTAGGCCGACTGGTTTGAGTACAAAGAAACAATGGCACAGTTGGAAATTTGTTACATATTTTGATGTTGAAGTTGAAAAGCCAACTAAGCGCAATCTCCAGTCTCAAGAAAACCAGTCATGGGTTCTACCGTTCAGTTCTTGTTGCAATGTAGTGTTCAGCTCGCCATTAATCTCCAAACCCCCACCAACACCCTCTGCCAAGGATAGGAACACACACACACACACACACACACACACACACACACACACACACACACACACACACACAGAGAGAGAGAGAGAGAGAGAGAGAGAGAGAGAGAGAGAGAGAAACGTCGGATGCCATATTTCTGAACAATAAAATAAAAACTGATAAATGGAAACTTTTGAAAAAGACGTATATCAACTGTGGTGCCTTAGAGCTGCAGTTAGAGCTGCAGTCAAAACAAGTGTCTGGGAAGAAAATGCTGGCGGGCTGTTTCGTAGCAGTAACATGATAGTCTCCCTGTCGGCTCCCCAACTCCCCACTGGCTCAGGCGATCAATAGCCCTTGGCCAACTAGGAAAACTGCACGGGGCGATAAGATAACATTCATAACCACATCACCACGGGGAACCACGGCACTACTGACGCTGCTGACTCATCAGACCACACCGCAGCCTGGCAGACCCGTGAGGCCAGACTCTGAGCTTGTTTTGCAGGACTACCTACCGGACACAAATAGTTTTTCGTTCTTTTGTCTGTGTTGGAACAATATGTGTGAGAGGCTGCATGTCTCTGCATGGCACTTGTGACTTGATGTAGGAATGATTGAATGGTCTGAATTGTGTGATGACTTGCACGTTCCTTGCCCAAAGGTACTATTGCGGCTCAAAGAATGTAAAAAGGAAATCATACTGTAAATTTACAAAAGGGGGAGGGGAGGGGGGGGGAGGGGGACATGTGCGAGGTTGGCATAGAGATGAAAACACCCCGTTAATATTTTCACTATGAGAGTAACTTATAAAGGCACATTTAGAAAATGCATATGGGCTGGCGCAGTTGCACACAAAACATGCGCGCACCCCACCCCCACCACCACTGCCCATCCCTCCATACACACACGCGCGCGGGCACGTGCTCATATTTAGGCACTTGCGCTCAGACATGTACACCCAGGAAAACACTATGGAATCGCCGACTCAAATTTCACGACCTCAGCTTCCAAAGGGACAGTTAGAAAGGACAAAGGGCATAATCATCATGCAGGCTTGCAGGGAAAGTCTTCAACTGGATGGGTGTCTTTGCCCAGAGAAAGGTGAACGTGCTGCCGCTGTAATGGAGGACAGGATGCAGCAGAACGTTCTGTTGATGACAGTCATTCCTTGATCATCTTACGCCTTCGCTTCTGATTGCTTTCTCGTGACGTTTTTATGCATGTCAGGTCGTTTATATGCATGTCAGTCATTCCTTGATCAAAAGGCTGATTGTCTCTCGTGACGTTTGTGCATGTCAGGATCAAAAGGCCAAAGTGTGTGTGTGTGTGTGTGTGTGTGTGTGTGTGTGTGTGTGTGTGTGTGTGTGTGTGTGTGTGACAGAGAAAGAGAGAGAGAGAGAGAGAGAGGAGGGGGGGGGGGGTCACGAATGGGGGAGGAAGTGAGGGTGGGGATGAACAACAAAGAACAGGACATGGCGGAGATGCCAAGGCTGGCATGGAGAGTGTAGTCTGTTGCTGGATTTTCTGTCCCCGTCTTCCTTTCCCAACAAGAACCCCACCAAGAGGAGGAGGGTAAGCGAATTTCTGATTCACTGTCTGTTTGTTTCGAAGTCGTTTCAGCCAGGTCGGTTACACTGACCCTTGAAGGCTGTCATTGCATAGGGGAGAAAAAGGTCCTTCATGAAAGTAAAAGCAACTGCCTGTCTATCTGTCTATATCTGTCTGTCTGTCTGTCCGTCCGTCCGTCCGTCCGTCCGTTCGTCCGTCCGTCTGTCCGTCCGTCGTCCGTCTGTCTGTCTGTCTGTCTGTCTCTCTCTCTCTCTCTCTCTCTCTCTCTCTCTCTCTCTCTCTCTCTCTCTCTCTCTCTCAAT
>JADBJO010004623.1:45000-65000 GCA_016801955.1 Conus betulinus
CTGACAGTATGTCTCCATCGTAGGGTGGCAACCATCGTTTCCCTTTTTGTATCTTCTCTGGGGTTTTTTTTTATATGTATGTGTGTGTGTGTGTGTGTGTATACATACATACATATATATATATATATATATATATATAGAGAGAGAGAGAGAGAGAGAGAGAGAGAGAGAGAGAGACGAAATGAGAAAGAAAGACTGATCCCCTAAAGGTCACGTTCCTTACAGACCAGCTGAAGTGAAGGCAGCTTGCTGACTGCTGCCTCTGTCAGGGTTTGATAAGTTGGGTCTGGCAAGAAGGAATCGGCTCTCATCCCGCCCGACATGCCCGAGGCTGACAGTGAATCCAGCATCTGTCAGAGAGGATGTGGGGATGGGTGGGTGAGCCTCAGGTGTCTTTAGGGTGGGGTGTGGGGGGATCATGGACATGGCCTGCACAATTTGTCTGGGTTGAGCTGACTGATCCATTCCCTTCCGATCCTGTCCGCTGTGTCATCCAGACGACTCCATTGATCAGATTGTCAGATAGTTTTAAAGTTGAGGTAAAGAAAAATTGGGGGGGGGGGGGGGGGGGGGGGGGGGATCTGACGTGTGTGTGTGTGTCTTTGTCTTCTCTCTCTCTCTGTGTGTGTGTGTGTGTGTGTGTGTGGTGTGTGTGTGTGTGTGTTTGCCAGAGATACTTTCTTAAAATGTTGTGAGCTGTTTCCAGATTACATCAAAAAGTCATACTTGTTGCCAAAATCCAGACCGCCCACCGCAAAGCACACAGATTCCCTACTCTCTCTCTCTCTCCTGCTTGTCAGACTCTCTCTCTTTGATACGTTGGGTCTCTCTCTCTCTCTCTCCCCCCGACTCCCGTCTCTGTCTCTGTCCAGAGAGGATGTCCTGGGTGAGCTGTGGTCTCTCTCTCTTCTGGCCTGCAACAATTTGTCTCCTCTCTCTCTCTCTCTCTCTCCTCATCCGACGACTCTCTCAGATTGTAGCATAGTCCTCTCTCTCTGGGGGGGGGGGGGGTGGATATGACGATGGTGGGGTAATTTTGTGTGAACAGAGATACTTTCAGTTACAGTTAAAGCAGGAAGCCAGTGTCTCTCTCCCCTCTCTCCCTCTTGGGGTAATTTTGTGAACAGCAGTTACAGTTAAAACCGTCCCCCTGTCAGCCCCCACCCCACCCCATCTCCGAGGGAGCTGTGATGTAATGTGACGTCACACTGTTCGTGCGACGTCAGTTGCAAGGCTTACCTGTTGGTAGCATGGATCCCAGCTGAGTGCGTTGAGGCGTCAGCAGTGGACTGTTACGTCTGTTTATAGGGTGTGCAGGCTTGGTCTCTCTCGTGTTCTTTTAGTGTCGTTGTAATCTGAAAACTTTCCCACGCGCAGATATAGCAGTACACGTGCGTGTGTGCCTGTTCTTGCATATGTTCTTGTGTATATGTGTCAAAAACGGTGACGTATCCATTCAAATGCAGCGCCTTTTCTTTTAGCTTAACAGTGTGCCGGCATGGACGGGGTGCAAGTGTTGTATCCCGAATGTGTATTTGTATGCATATCTGATTTGTGTGTGTAAGGTTTTAGCTCAGTTGTATTTATCGTTATTGAAACAACATGGCATTGTGGAAGATTAGGTAATAGTCGTGTTCAGCAGTCCAGTGATGCTGCATCAGTTCAGACTGCTGTTTACACCGAGGACATAACAGTTGATGGATTTGTATCCAACACCAAAATAATCCAAATCTGCATAAGAATGTCTAGGAACACACGAGGCGTGCAGGGCTCCCTCCCTCCCCCCCCCCCCCTCTCTCTCTCTCTCTCTGTGAGAGGGGGGGGGGGGAGGGGTTAGCAAGCTCACACACATAGAACACAACACATGCACACACCCAGACACACACAGACACGCTCTCACACACACACACACACACACACACACCACACACACACACACACACACACACACACACACACACACACATGCATCAATACGCCAATACACACATCTTTATACCACACACACACACACACACACACACACACACACACACACACACATGGCAGAGACAGCTTGGCTGGGAGTTATGGAAGATAAGGAAAGATGGAAGGGATGGGGAGAGGATACACATGTTTTACTTTATGGTTTTGTGCGCGCTAACATGGAAACGTGGTGACCGAGACAGGTGGTTAAGGTAGGTCTGATTAACACTGACGCTGCCAGCACGATGCAAATCCTTGGTCAGGCGGAATGATTAAAAAACGGTCAGACAACCAACATTTCTTGAAGGAAATCGATGGGAAATTTGATAGCCATCACCACCCTATACCTCTATCTATCCCCACCCACCCACACCCACACACCACACACACACCCCACTACACCTATCTTCGTATCTCATAACCGTTCACTGTGAATTTATGACCTGTGTGTATTCAAACGGTGTTGATTACAGTGTGCGCATGTTTGATTCAAGATACTTTAAGTCAAATTTTCCCTCCCCGCAGGATCTGGAATCAGTAGCAGACAGGAATAGACAACGGGCGAGTGGATCATCGTACAAGTTTGAACACGTTTCTCTGTCCACACTCACCCCTTCCTTCAAACAACACACGCTGATGCACGCTCACACGCCCCACCCCCCCCCCCCCACCACACACACACACACACACACGCGCGCGCGCATATGCACACACACACACACACACACACACACATACACGCGCGCGCGCGGGCATATACACACACGCACACACACAGCACACACACACACGCACGCACGCACGCACGCGCACACACACACACACACACACACACACACACACACACATGCAGACACAGTTTGGCTTGCAGTTTATTGGATAAGGAAAGATGTGTGTGTGTGTGTGTGTGTGTGTGTGTGTGTGTGTGTGTGTGTGTGAGAGAGAGAGAGAGAGAGAGAGAGAGAGAGAGAGAGAGAGAGAGCGGGGGGTGGGGGGGTGAGATGTGTTGGAATAAACATGTTTTTACTTTATGATTTGTGTGTGCGCGATCGTGGAAACGTGGCGACTGAGTCAGGTGTTTAAGATGGGAGAGATTGACACTGACACAGCACAGACTCTGCCAGCACGAGGCAAATCCTTGGTCAAGCAGAATGATTAAAAATGGTCAGACAACCAGAATGATTAAAAACGGTCAGACAACTAGAATTTATTGAATAAAAAATCGGGGAGGAAAGCAGGCTTCGTTTTCTGGCTGGGGACCCAGGAATCACACGAGTCCTGCAGCAGCTATTATCTTATCCCGACCCACTGTTTGTTGCTCTCGTTTATGGGATATTTAATAGCCCTCACCACCCTACACCCCCTTCTCCGCACCCCGACCTCCCCCGTCACATCATTCTTCTTATCTTATGACCGTTCACGGTGAGTTTATGACCCGTGTATTTAAACAGTGTTGAGTACAGACACACACACATACACACGCGCGCGCGCGCGCGCGCACGCACGCACGCACACGCGCGCGCATACACACACACACACACACACACACACACACACACACACACACACACACACACACACACACACACTCACGCACGCACACACACACACACACACACACACACACACACACCACACACACACACACACACACACACACACACTACACTACCCCCACCCCAACCACTCCATCACTACTTCACGACCAAATCAGTGTACACGAAGGATTTTACCGAGCTAAACTGTAGCTACACTGTTGAATGTTCGTAAGTTCCAGACTTGACAGAACTGTTGAATGTTCCTAAGTTCCTAATCGACCCGACAGTGACCAACGATTGCTCCACCATTGTTGTGCAGCTGTTTCCACACGGTTTTGTCTCGGAAAGGGGGGGGGGGGGGGGGGGGGGGGGGGGGGGGGGATTTCGTGAGCGATCCATCGAGGGATGGTTTGTGTAGACCTTCAAATTCGTTTCTTTCATACTGATGACCTCTCCTTCATTGATTCGTCCTTTTACACACCACAGGCGTGACGCTGCGTCCTTTTGTTCTGTAGCAGCAGAGGAGAACATTGACAAGACGAAGCTTCAATCATCATGACGCCGTGGTTAACATGGCGGGTTTGCGGCTAGGTGGTCGTGGGGTCAAGTCCCAGGAGAAATATTTATTAGGATTTAGGGGTCTCAGCTGGCTTCCACTCCCCGGAATGGAGTGTGTTGCAGGCTTCATTGTAAAAAGACAACCACCCAGCCGAGTTTCATTAACTTGATGGATGTGTTGTTTCACATTTCCTAGCAGTACTGCAGGTGTCGCAGTCTTTTGGTCTGTTTGGTGCTTGGGTTTATGATGATTGGAAACGTTCCGTATGACCTGCCAAAAAGTCTCAGAGGAAGAACTTCTAAGCTCTACCATCTTGATCATAATTCCCATAGATCATCATATACAAGTTGCAAATTCTGTGGTCATTCATGTGCCCATGCTTTCATGATAACCACAGCCTTGATTCGATGCTCTCCATATGCATGCCCATGTGAATTCGTGTCGGGTTTGTCAGTAGCGGCACGTATTTATATAGGATATACCGTTGTATGGACAAAATGACGCATTCTAGAGACTCTCTCTCTCTCTCTCTCTCTCTCTCTATCTCTCTCTCTCTCTCTCTCTCTCTCTCTCTCTCTCTCTCTCTCTGCGTGTCTGTGTGTGTGTGTGTGTGTGTGTGTGTGTGTGTGTGTGTGTGTGTGTGTGTATGCATAGACAAATACTTATATTATCGGACTCAAAATCAGCGCTTACAGCTCTACATTGTCAATCAAAGTCTAGTCGTTCAGACTTGGTACGTGAGATCTTATTTCTCTCTTTCATCACTTAATATCCCGGGGTATCAGTATAATTTTGGGGGGTCCAGGGCACTCCAGTTTACGTGGCAATGACTTAGCTGAATTTTGTGTAAAAGAAGCTGTAAGAAATAAATCTGTTTTGAATTGTGATGTCCTTCTTTCTTCATCTGAAGCTATCCACATTCTCACAAGTTCAGTCTGGAACATGAGACAGAAACAACACCTTGGAGATTCAGCTCGGAAGCTCAGTTGGGATATGACTAAACCAACAAGAAAATGTTGTAATCCCCCAGGGCCAATCCCAGACCGTAACCTTGTACATTGGTTGTAGGTTAATGGATGTTTAGGCAGATATTTAAAACCGGCACCTGCCTGTGCATGTGGTCAGATTCTCGATATCCTTCATTTTTTTATTTGACTGTACCAGTACAAGAACTCACTTTCAGCCTCTTCATGATAAGATCAAGTCCTTTAACCTTTCGCTGACAATGTCTAGTGTTTTCAGTCCCAGTTATGAGAATGGATGGAGTCTGACAATGTTGGCTGTTTATTTTTAATCTCATCCACTTGGAAGATATTTTAACTCCTCCCCATCACACTGCCTTCCTCCCCACAGGTGTTTTTCTTTTTTTTTTTTTTTTTTTTTTTCTTTTCAATTCGTGAATGTTTGAAATGTTGAAATTTTATTCTAGGCATATACCACATCAGTATGGTTCGGCGTTTAATTTGCACGTAGAGCAAGGCTTTTTCATTCCCTCCGTCTACTCCCTCCCTCCCTCCCTCTTCTCTCCCTTCCCCAATCCATATACCCCCATGAACTGTTCGACTCTTACGAGTAACATGTCAGCCAGTTCCATACTCTGGTGATCTTTGACTCCCGTATATTGGATGTACATGTGGTCACATAGAATTGATGTTTCTGGAAACCAGTATATATGGGCCCTTAGTGTGTGTGTGTGTGTGTGTGTGTGTGTGTGTGTGTGTGTGTGTGTGTGTGTGTGTGCGCGTGCGCGCGCGCGCGCGCGCGTGTGCGTGCGCGCGTGTGTAGAAATATTCCGTCTGTTGGTTTATTGCTTTGATGTTTGAAAGAAGTTGTCCTTGCAAACGGAGGATGATAGTAAGGATAGGACTCAAAGGAGGACAACACTTAGAGGGAAAGAGAGATAGTGGCAAAGGTGCAAAGGGATACAAGACTATATAATACTTAAAAGGGAGAATTCTTTTCTTTTTTTTTGTTGTGATTTTTTAATGTCCTTCTCTCTCTCTCTCTCTCTCTCTCTCTCTCTCTCTCTCTCTCTCTCTCTCTCTCTCTCTGTGTGTGTGTGTGTGTGTGTGTGTGTGTGTGTGTGTGTGTGTGCACCGCGCGTGCGCGTGTATGGTGTGTTCGTGAGAGTGAGTGCATGTGTGTACGTGTACTAGTGTATGAGGATGTGTATATAGGGTGGTGGGGTGGGGTTAGGGGTGTGTGTTTCGTATAAAGATGTGTATGTGTATTTGTGTATTATATATATATATATATATATGTGTGTGTGTGTTGTGTGTGTGTGTGTGTGTGTGTTGTGTGTGTGTGAATTAATTATGTTCCTTTTCATTAAATGAAAAATGTTGGCATTCTGTTCATAATGTTTTCTTAAATGCGAGTACAACCATGCGGTAATCTGACAATAAATTGGTTTCAGTCAGTCAGTGTATGTGTGTGCTCACCCCAGCTGCCTCCGCGACGAAGCCGTTGTTGTCATCGTCAGTGACAAAGCGGGTGGTATATTGCCAGTGTTGGACTGTAACAGACACCCCTGTAAAAACCGAGGTAACTTGGCAGCAATCCAGGGCTTCCATTGCTGGGTTGTCTGTTGTCTGAAGACAAGATAAGAGTGAGTGCTTCCTGTGGACTGTTACAGTGATGCCAGTGCGTGGGCACGAAAACTTGCACAGCAAAGGAAAAGAAATAAACGTCTTTTTCCACCTTAAATTACGATTAACAGAGGTTGATAACAAAAGTTCGTGGTAGACTTCAAAAACATCAATGTTTCGGTTAACTCAGCAGGTCACATACACACATACGCGCGCGCGCACGCACGCACACACCACACACACACACACACACACACACACACACACACACAGAGAGAGAGAGAGAGAGAGAGAGAGAGAGAGAGAGATGAGAGAGAGAGAGAGTCGTCTCTCCTGCCTCCTCCTTCCTTTCATATGTCCTCTTGATCCTTCTCAGGCTTTTCATTCTTTTCCTGCCCCCATCCACCCCAACCCCGCTTTTGCCCTTGTCCTCTCCTCCCTTTCTTGCACCTCATCCTATCTCTTCTACAAGTGTTTACGTTAAACGCCTAGGATTGAAACTCGCCTGAAGAAGAAAACTTTTTCTTCATACAAAGTCAGTTGCTGTGTAACCAGTCTTGAGGTATCGCGCGTCTGGAAGACATGACAATCAGCAGAAAAGTTAAGGGCCATTGCCAACGCTGTCTCCCAGACCAAAACACTACAGCCAATGTTAAGAAGAACGGACGCAAAATCTTCCAAATTTATTCAAGAACAAATTCATTGGACCATTGCACGAAATCAACAAATCAAACGCGGACAGCGGGCTGTAATGTCCAATCACCCTTCCTCAGGATCGTCACATAAGCCACAACTGAAAACTGCGCCATTCAGTACTGAGTGTAGCCACCGTTTGCCGCCAGGCAAGCGGCACAACGTCGACGCATGGAGTCCACCAGGGTCCGAAGAGTGTCCCGCGGTATGGCCTGCCACTCCTGCTGCAGAAAGAGAGTGAGCTGGGCCACGTCAACAGGCAGGGGATGGTTGTGGGCTACCGCCGTCCAAGGACATCCCAGAGGTGCTCAATTGGAGCCAGATCGGGTGAGCGAGATGGCCACTGCATCCGGATGATCCCCTCTTGCTGCAGATGATCGTCCCACGACACGCTCGGTGTGGACGGGCGTTGTCGTCTTGGGAAAACAGCAGCGTTACCCATGGCCTGAAGGGCAGGCTGGATCAGGGGCCTCACAATCTCGTCACGGTACCGCACCCCTGTCAGCATGCCTTGAATGACGTACAGGGAGTTCTGTCTTGACGACTGAAGCCACCCCAGACCATCACAGAACCCCCTCCGTAACGATCCACCTCACGAACTGTGGCGTCAGCAAAACGTTCTCCTGGCCTTCGCCACACTCGGGTCCTGCCGTCATTGAATGCCAAGGTGAAGCGGGACTCATCTGTGAACAGCACTCGAGACCATTGCTGCCTCGTCCAGCGAACGTGATGACGACACCAGTCTGCCCGTGCTCTGCGGTGAGCTGGAGTAAGTGGTACTCGGACTGCTGGTCTCCGGGGGATGACAGCCCGAACTCGTGCAAAACGGTTACAAACTGTCCTTCTACTGACATTGACATTGCAGCCTGCAGGAGCTCACGCCTTAAGGTGGATGAGGTGACAGTCCGATTGCGTAGGGCAGACAGCAGGAGGAATCGGTCAGCATGTCTGTCGGTACACCGAGGACGGCCTGATCGTGGCCGATCCTGCACGCTGCCAGTGGCCTGAAACCTCTCTACAAGACGTTGGATGGTGGAATGGGACACGTTCAGACGCCTAGCCACCTCGCGGCCAGAAATCCCTTCGTCAATCAACGCTAAGGCACGTCCACGATCGGCAGGGTCCAGTCTTTGCCTTTGTGCCATGCTTTTTGGGCTGGCGTAGACGACCGTTCTGTTTACAGATTTGTGGCCAACGGCGTCTGATCTGTGTTCATGAACGAGGTGCCATGCACGTGCCATGATTGACCACGAGCATTTCGCCCTTTTTTTTCAAACTCATACGCTCCCACAGGCACCCGTTTTACCGGTTTGCGTGGCTTCCGCGCGTGCAGCTGCGCTCGACCGCACACACACACACACACACACACAACACACACACACACACACACACCCGCCGTCTAAATACACTATGGATAGACGTTAAATTGAAGACACAACAACACAACAACAACCCCACACACACACACACACACACACACACACACACACACACACACACACACACACACACAACACACATACTATATCTATCTATCTATCTAATCTATGTATCTCTCTCTTTACACACACACACACACACACCACACACACACACACACACACACACACACACACACACACACACAACACACACACACACACACGCACACACAAACACACACACACGTGCAGCCGCGTGCGTGCGTGCACTGATCCTCTGTGTTGCCTAGTGCGTTGGCTACACTTAGTCTTTATTGAATTAAAGGAGTCAAAAAGCAGAGCAAGCTGTCACCCAAAGAGAATCTTTCTTTGGCGACGTGGACCTCAGCCTTTTATGGCCTCTTAAGACGACAGCAAAGCAAACAGGAAGAGTGCACTTTACACTTCCCTTCGATTTAACAGCACGTCCTGGTTGTTGGGAAAAAAAAAAAAGGAAGAAAAAGAAAAGAAAGAAGGGAAAACCCTCTCACTTTTTTTTTATCTTTCGATTCAAGTCTCGTTCACATTTCATGAATATACAATCAGCTGATGTTGAGCTTTCCTCTTTGGAGTGAATTCTACCTTTTATCGAGTGGAAAATACAACCAACCACCCTAAACACACACACACACACACACACACACACACACACACACACACACACACACATACACACACACACACACGGAGAGATCCAGATGACACTTTAACCCACACACCTTCTCCACCACTTCCCGCTGACCCCCCACCCCCGGCCAGTTACTGTGGAATATTGTTTTCAAAAAGCGGTAGAGGCTAGGGCTGAATCACTAGTATGCGAGGTTGTTTGTCTTTGTTGTCAGGCTGACACCTCTGTCTGGAAGAAGTTTAAACATGAAGACCCTAAGAAAAATCTGGATGAGTTTTAAACTGTGGAGCCCCACTGAGTATCTGAAATCTGAAGTTCTTGTGTGGACGAACGTGACATCTGAATACCTCGTGTGGAAGCATTTAAAGTCAAAGGCAGGAGTATGAAGCACGATTGAGGAACATTTCCTGGGCTTTTATGTGGGAGAATCTCAAACAAGATGCCTGCCCAGTGTAGGAAAAAGGTCAGAATTTCAGCCCCCTGATATGGAAGTATTTCATTTGTAAAGCCCCTATGCGGTACAATTTCTAATTTCAATTGCTTGTGTGGAAGAATTTCAAATCCTAAGCCAGTTTGTGGAAGAATAGTTAATCTGAAAGTCCTGTGTGGAAGAATGTCTAATCTGAATATGGTATGCAGAAGAATGTCAGATCAGATGTTCCTGTGAGGAAGAATTTCAACCCCGATTTTCGTTTGTGGAAAAATCTTAAGTCTGAAGCCCCCATGTTACAGAATTTCACATTTTCAGCCTATGTGTTGAAGAATTTCAGATATGAAGGCGCCTGTGACGGTACAAAGTGTCCGCAGGTACAAAGTGTCGCAAGCAGACACTTGTTCCCTGCGGACACTTTGTGCCGTGAACTGACATTCAAAGTGTCCGCAGAAATGCGGACACTTTGTTCCGCGAGGTGACATATAACTTACAAAAGCGCGAAACATATATATATAGCGCGTTTTGTCTGTCTGTCTGTCTGTCTTCTTGCTCCTTCTGGAAATGACTAGTTATCCCCTAATCTTCACCAGCTTCGACATGGTGACTCACTATGGTACTGCGTAGATCAAATGCGGATCACCTTTGCGCTAGGTAGCCCCATTAGTCGCATTTTACCGCGACAATATGACGAGGTGATGTGAAATCGGCATTCGAAGCAAATCGGTACATCCCCCCCCCCCCCGCTATCCGTGCGCCAAAAATAAAGGAGGGGGGGGTGGGGAATGCAGAGACCTGAAGCGTACTGGGACAATGCGGAAGAGGGTATACGTGGGAAGAGGAAAGAGAAAAAAAAAAAGGGGGGGGGGGGGGGGGGGGGGGGGGGCTAATAAGTTTGAAATAATACTTTCCAGTTTCAGAAGGAAAACGCTTCTTTCGGCATGTAATGTGAAGTTATGATGCTCATCGATCGAAACTAGCCTCCAGTTTTTTTCTTTTTCTTTCTTCTTTTTTTTTTTTTTCAGGTTTCCAGTGTTTTTTCCCCCCATGTGGAAGAACCCAATACAAAATTTCATACAATAACCAGTAACGTTTCCATGCATTTAGCGTCAGAGAAGAGTTCTTGTAATGCTTACAGCACGATCACATTCAATATCCGAATATACATGTGTGCTGAACAGACGATAAGAAATTGATATAATCCATTACCCATGGCGCTTGATATATTTGCATTTCATGTTCGCAGAAAAGAGAAATACATAGTAAGTGGTGGTGTCAGAGCGAAAGAGACAGGGTTCCATTACTTCTTGTTTAGGGTAAAATGTTTACGGTGTTTTACACACACACACACACACACAAACACACACACACACACACACACACACACACACACACACACACACACACACATGTACAAAAATGTGTACATATAGATGTGTGTGTGTGTGTGTGTGTGTGTGTGTGTGTGTGTGTGTGTGCGTGCGTGCGTGCGTGTGTGTGTGTGTGTGTGTGTGTGTGTGTGTGTGTGTGTGTGTGTGCGTGTGTGTGTGTGTGTGTGTGTGTGTGTGTGTGTGTGTGTGTGTGTGTGTTGTTGTTACTAATTTATGAATTTTATTTCTCTGCTAAAACATGGTCAACAACGCACGCACGCTCGCACACGCGCGCTCCCGCACACACACACACACACACACACACGCATACACACACGTACACGCACCCACGCACTCACGTTTTTTTTCGTTTCTCCCCTTTCGGCTGCAGCCCACCTGTCTTCCCCCTGAGCCAAACTTTGTGGGAAGATAGAATTTGGCCCGGGGATGAACTCGCTAGGAAAATCTTTGAAGCTGATCCAATCACCGAGTGGATCCGTGACCCGTTCAGGAAGATGATTACAAATTGTCCACTGCACATGAACACCATGAACCTGCTGTTTACGAATCGATAATGGCTGTTTACGAATTGATAATTAGTTATCTATGAAGTAAGATGTCTTTATGGTATATTCCAACTTTCCAGTGATCTAAACGCGGAAAATTGTGTTTTCGTTGTTCGGGTAGGGAGGCAGGGTGGGGGGGGGGATATGAGAGATATATTTTTTCAACCCATGCCTATAGTTACTTTCCCTACGGCTATCACAGAGCAGATCTGTTCGACCACTGCAGCGGTCTGGGCTCTCCTGAGTGCATTTTCTAATGACCTTTCCTCCACTCCCCCACCCCCTACCCCTCTGCCCTCCACCCTCCACCGCCCAGTTCCAAAGCCGTTTTTGTTCGCTCGATGGAGAAAAATGGTGTGATGTGGTAAAAGATGTCTCAGGCCACTACATGCAAAGCAAATGAAGGAACCACACTGTTTGTGACTGCCTGACTGGCCGGCTCTGTCGTGGGGGTGACGGCGACCTGTTTATATCTCCTTTTCCGTGTCAGCCACTGCATGTGGAGTGCAGTAGTGAAATGACGAGACGGCTTCTTCTTTCTGTTGGTAGTGCGGTGCTGTAATTCACCAAGGGAGGGACCACAGACAGACAGACAGACAGACGGACGGACAGATAGACAGACAGATAGACAAGACAGACAGGTGAACTGATTGTCAGACAGCATGAAACATCGTAGAACCAGAAAGCGTCCTTCGTTTACATAACAGTGCATGAAAGAAAAAAACCGTTGATTTCAAATGAAATTTTCTTCTCTAATTGAAAGAGAAAAATACAGAAGAGTTTTACAAACACATAAGCGCGTACGTGCATGTAGGCGCGCGCGCGCGAGACACACACACACACACACACACACACACACACACACACACACACACACACACACACACACACACACACACACACACACGCACACGCACGCACGCACGCACGCACGCAAAAGCGCACGCATGTGTGGTGTGTGTGTGTGTACACGAACGTATACACACGTACACACACGCACACACACATACACACGGTCACGCGCGCGCGCGCACACACTACACACACACACACACACACGCACGCACGCACGCACGCACACAACACACAACACACACACACACACACACACACACACACACACACACACACACACACACACGCACACGCACGCACGCAAAACCGTGTGTGTGTGTGTGTGGGGTGGGGGGGGGGGGGGGGGGGGGGGGTCAGCTCTATGTTCCCTCAGCTCTATGTTCCCTCAAGTCAAGTAACATGTCATGTCATGTCAAAGTGACCAGTGGTAAAGCAGTGGTCAGACTGACCAGTGGTCAAGCAATGGTCTAACTGACAAGTGGTCAAGCTATACGATCAATCTGACCAGTGGTCAAGCGACTACAGTCATATTTGGCCCTCTCCCTCCCTCTCTCTCTCTCTCTCTCTCTCTCTCTCTCTCTCTCTCTCTCTCTCTCTCTCTCACGTCATTTTCATTATAAACTCGCGCTTGACCACTGGTCAGTTTAACCCTTGCTTGACCACATGTCATTCTGACCATTGCTTGACCACGGGTCACTCCGACCATTGCTTGACCAATGATCATTCTGACCATTGCTTGAACACTGTCACACTGACCATTGCTTGACCACAGGTCACTGACCATTAGTTGACCTCTGGTCATCATGTAACTTGAATTGAGGGAACATAGAGCTGAGGGAACATAGATCGGTTTGTTAGGAGAATTAGCTCTATGTTCCCTCAGCTCTATGTTCCCTCAAGTCAAGAGATATTTATGGTCATGTAATATGGCATGGCATATGTCATGGTACATGGCATGATATGAAATGGCATTATGACATGACATGACGTAACATGTAACTTGACTTGAGGGAACATAGAGCTGCACAGACACACGCGCGCACTCACACACACACACACACACACACACACACACACACACACACACACACACACACACACACGCGCGCGCGCGCGCGCGCACACACACACACACACACAGTGGTGGGGTGTGGGGTGGGTGGGTGGGTGGGTGGGAATGTTTTATCTTTCGAAAAAAAAAAGAAAGCTGGGATGAGGTTGGGATGATTTGCTGCGGGAAGTTTCTCTCGTCTAAGAACCGAGAGAGAGAGAGAGAGAGAGAGAGAGAGAGAGAGAGAGAGAGAGAGAGAGAGCACAGGGTTTGTAGAGGAATGAGATGAAGGGTCAGAGACAGAGAGGCACGGGGGGGTTAGGGTTTAAACAGAAATTTAAAAGAAAAAAGTCACGAACGAGACTGTGCTGTGTGAAAGAAAGAACCGCTTTTCGGCTTGTATCAAAAGAAATGTACCAAAAAAAAAAAAAAAAAATGGATGGACGAGGGACGCTATCTAGGAGTGTCAGAAGACGTGTCAATCTCTTTCTCTAACAGATCCTTGGACAGCTTTGAGAATGGTATGGAACTGCAAGAGTATCAGATGATCGGTTATGCTAACGAAACAGGCCGAAGAGAGACGACAGAGGATAGTAGTTGTGGGGGGGAGGGGGGGGGGGGGGGGGGGGGGGTTCCGCAAGGGAGAAACGAGGCAGGGATCAGAGGTGATAGACAGGTGGTGGGTAGGGGGTTGGAAGGGGGGGGGGGGGGGGAGGTGGGAAGGAGGGGCGGAAAATGATGTGACCGTTATAGTGTCTGGAACACTGGTCCCTGGCCAATGGTCCGATGTTAATCGCCGTATTTAAAGAACAAAACGAACTTGGTTGAGTATGGCAATTCGCCACGTGCGAGTATGTTCTGAGGGGAGGGGAGGGAGGAGAGAGAGAGAGAGAGAGAGGGTTACCGATGGGTGTGTCGATGGTGTCTGTGTGTGTGTGTGTGTGTCTGTGTCTGTGCTCGTGCATGGGTGCACCCACGGATAGAGCTTGATTCCGGTATTTGTTACTGTGTATCTGAGTTGATGGCAGTGTGGTGCCAGCATTTAAACTCAGAGTTCGAATCACTCGCACAGGCCGCCTCCGTGACTCCGGATTCCAGAGATTGCTGCCAAAGGCAGTTTATCTCTCAGATGCCCTCTCTGAACTCCTAACCCTGAAGGACAAGCTTCCTCGCCAAACACAATCCAAGGAAAAAAGGTCGGATAATCTAGAAGAGCAGTTCTCCAGTGTATGCCAGCCCTCTGTGGAATCCCAGGACGTGAGAGAGCAGATATGAGCTGGTCAAAGCAGGAGCCCTGGAAGACCAGCCAGACAAAGGCGTGAAGTAGCTTTTGGCAGGAGGGTCAGGGGATGTAGAGGAAGTGAACTTTTTTTCTTTTTTTTCTTTTTCTTTTTTTTCTTTCTTCTTTTTTTTCTTTCTTTTTTTTTTTTTTTTTTTTTTTTTTTTTTGCTGTCCGTTCTTCTGTGCCACCCCCAGTGTCATTGCGCCGACGCCGCTTATTCCGACCCAACGTCTACAGCCACAGTCACAACCCTGCCCGGCCTGTCCCGCCGCGCTGCCCCGGTCCCAGCAATCCACAGGGAGCGGCCATTGTGAAGTCCTCAAGAGGCGACTCACCGGAGGAGACACTGCACTGCTGCCGAGTCACTTCGGTGGGGTTCAGTGGCGCTTGTTCTGATCCAACATACGCTGGACACCACCTACTAAGCCCCGTATTGACGACAGTAATTGCTAAGTCGCTGAGTCGGCATGGGTTAGCTCTCCCTCTGGAGGGTGCAGAGGAAGTAAACATCATCAGGTCGGTCTGGAAGGTACAGAGATCTATGGACGACTAGCACTAGAAAGCTGACAACGTTTTCAGAGATGACCTCTTCATCAGGAAGAACTGCAGGCGGTATGGTCAGAACCAACTCCGTTAGGTACCATGCTCAACGACAGCGGGAAAAATCCTGGACAGAAGACTGCTCTGTTCCATCACGCGATGCCAACTGACGGTGTGTTACGGCGAATACAAAGAAGCAGAAGACGAAGAGCGACTATGTTAACGCGTTATCAGTAAGACCAGTATGGTCAGTCTCCTTGCCTCGAACAACAGTGCAAATTGGTAGCCATGCTGCGCAAAATGTTTAGACATGGAAACCAGCCTGGTGTGTTATGACTTCAATCCATTTCCAGCCCTTCGTGAGATCATTTCCAGCCCTTCGTGAGTTTATTAGAACGCGGATACATATTGTGGTAATAAATGTGGAGTCTATTTCTCGCTGCCCTACGCGAGCACTGCTTCGGAACAAGTACTGTTTGCATGCACGTGCTCTGTCACACCTAAGCGTTCGCTAACTCGATGATGTAATAAGAAACTTCATTATGTCCCCCCCCCCCCCCCCCCCCCCCCCGTCTCTCTCTCTCTCTCTCTCTCTCTCTCTCTCTCTCTCTCTCTCTCTCTGCGTGTGGGCGTGCGTGCGTGCGTGTGTGTGTGTGTGTATGTCTCTCTCTCTCTCTCTCTCTCTCTCTCTCTCTCTCTCTCTCTCTCTCTCTCTCTCTCTCTCTGTGTGTGTGTGTGTGTGTGTGTGTGTGTGTGTGAAGTGTTCACTATAAAGTTTGTAAGCGCTTGCCTTTCGAAAAGAATTGGTGAAAATCGAAAATGACGGAGAGAGAGAGAGCGAGAGAATGAGAGGAGAGAGAGAGAGAGAGAGAGAGAGAGAGAGAGAGAGAGAGAGAGAGAGTTCCTTAGTTATTTTATTTCAAGTCTTTTTATTGTGTCGATGATTTTGAGACTTTTATTAGGAAAAAAAAAAAAAGAAAAAAAAAAAAAAAAACAGCGAAATTTTGTTAAATTTTTTAATACCATCAATTGAAAAAAAAAAAAAAAAAACCGGGAAAAATGGAGAGAGAGAGAGAGAGAGAGAGAGAGAGAGAGAGAGAGAGAGAGAGAGAGAGAGAGAGAGAGTTACAAGAAACGTGCAATAGGATTACATAACAGGTAGAATAACATAAGAAACAGAAAAAATACATTCTTCGACTTCCGGAGTTAGGAAAGTTTTTTACTGAAGCACATTTTACCGGTATATGCTTAATTGCCAGTTCTCTAGAGCAGACACACTTAACGTCTTTACAGTACTTTGTCGTTAAAGCATTTAACAAAAGTCTGCACGACAAGGTAACAATTGATCTACTTGCACATGGTGTATTCAAAAATGAAAAATACTTTGTCCCAGAAGAGAAAAAACGTCGTATTGTTTCATTTTCTATATAATGTTACACATTTCTACTGAAAATAAAATGCAAGGCAGCTCAACAGCATTCAAAGTGTTTCTCGCCCCATTTTTCTGCGAGATGGTCAACATATTCATTGTGATAAATTCCACAATGGGATGGTATCCAACAAAAGTCAACATTGGACCCATTCAATTGAATGCAGTGAATTAAATATTTTATTTCAAATATAACATTATTCTTTTAATTAAATGACGAAGCAAGGGATTGCAAGACTGATTTAGAATCTACACAAAAAAGAACGTTTAACAGATTTAGTGGTAGATTGATCATATATAACAGAGCCATAAGAAGAGCTGTTAGGTCTGCTGTAAAAATCAAAAATGCCTGTGCCAAGGTGACGTGACTTTTCAAGAGAGAGAGAGAGAGAGAGAGAGAGAGATGTCGAGTATGCCAGATGTACTCCTGGTGATTTTTGTCACTTACAGAACTTTTTATGTGAGTAAAATGCACAGCTTGCGTCCTGCAGACTATACTTTCTTTGCCTGAACTTTTCTACGCGACAGCCTAACGCACACGCACGCACACACACACACACACACACACACACACACGCACACGCACGCACGCACGCACGCACGCACGCACGCACACACACACACACACAACCTTAGCAGCTAAGTCGGCATGATTGAATTTTTATTGGCGGGGTCAATAAATAACGGAGACAGGGTCTGAGTATTAAGTCATTCATCACCAAGACTGTAGTAAACACAAATCCCGCCCCGACTGTCTTCATTTGCTGTCTATGTTGACGTAGCTTTGCCTGCCGTTTTTCAACTATATCATCTTGCTCCAAAAACGCATACCTTGTAAACACGGGAACTCAGCACATAATCCTTTGACACGAACTGGAAATTCGATGCTCATAACGATATAATTATGTAAAAACGAAAGCATTCAGATATGTAAAAACGAAAGCATTCAGACCAGACATTCTGTTTATTTATTTACTTATCTGTTTATTTATTTATTCATTTTCATCAGCACAGGTTTTTATTTCTATTGTTTTGAAATAAGTAGGGTCACTTTTAGCACAAAGGGTAAAAGTTCATGCCCAAAGTACGCTTTGACGTGTATGGTATGACTGTTTCAAGGGAATTTGGACTTATTGTTGCGGACACGGTAATTTACGAATTCCTGGGAATGTCGTGTACACACTGAACCCATTTCCCGAGTCTATTGGACGTGAGTATAGTACTAGAGTCACGCCAGCTTCCGCCGGCATCGTTCCCCTGACAGTAATCACAGGTTATTGTGTCGACATTTCCGGTAACAGTATGCGTGCCGATTTTTTTTTTTTTTTTTCCTCCTGGAAACCTGAGGGGTAGTTTTCTGCTGCATTGTTCCCGGGGCGATGATCATGGTGATCATGATGCAGGATGGTAGAAGAGGTCAGTGACAGGACTGCGGACACGCCGAACGTTTCGTTGGGGACGTCTGCCAGCTGCTTCCGCCATGGAGTCTCCCTGTAGGGCTGAGAGTGAGAAGTTTCTGGGGTGGTGTGGACCTGGGCTGGTGGAGTGATGGACGGAACTGATGGCGCTGTCTTCAGTTCTTTTGTCTCTGTCTGTCTGTCTGTCTGTCTGTCTGTCTGTCTGTCTGTCTGTCTCTCTCTCTCTCTCTCTCTCTCTCTCTCTCTCTCTCTCTCTCTCTCTCTCTACGAGCCTTACATTTTTCCAAGTTTATGAACTTGAATTTGTTTTTATGTATTGCACCATCTTCAGTGAATGAACTGATATCACCTCTGGAAACGTCTAGTGGTTCTGCTCCACTCCGTGATGACGTCTTTTACCAGCTGATGAAACATCTCCCCGCCCGGGCCCGGCAAGCTGTCTGTAGAACC
This sequence comes from Conus betulinus, assembly GCA_016801955.1. Classification (NCBI taxonomy): domain Eukaryota; kingdom Metazoa; phylum Mollusca; class Gastropoda; order Neogastropoda; family Conidae; genus Conus; species Conus betulinus. Next base: position 63,823 of record JADBJO010004623.1, read on the forward strand.
TTCTAAAAACGTACAATCATATATGGGATCACAGACTGGATTCGAGCAACCCTTCGAATTATCGCCCGATAGCTCTGATAAGCTGCCTTTGCAAACTAATGGAAAGGACGTCAACTCTCGCCTGACGTGGACGCTGGAAATCGATGGTTTTCCGGCCAAAGAACATTGACCAATTCGTCCACCTCAAACACACCACCAGCAAAGCCTTTATTTACAAACAGTATGTGGATACTTTTTTTTTAACCTTGAAAAGGCGTATAATACCACGTGGAAATCTGGAATTCTTATGGGTATTCGTAATTTAGGTTTTCTTTTGTCTTTCTTAAAAACTTTCTGGCTGAACGGTATTTCCAAGTCCGTGTTGCCACCACACTGTCAGACATCCACAAGTAGGAGTTGGATGTACCCAAGGGCGACATCCTTTCTCCTGCTCTCTTCATCATCAAAATTCATGATATTGTTTGTTCTGAGTCCTTTCTGTTTCTTGATGACTTAGCACTCTACGGAGTTGGAACCCCCTTTGCTAGCGTACAACGTCGACTGCACTTTTGCATGGATAAAAATCCGACAGTTGAACGCGAAAAATAGGTTTATTTTATCAGGCACAAAAACTCAATGTATCCACTTTCACAGCTTCCGAGAGGACTTTGCTGACCATGAAATTCGTCTGGATAATAGATCCACCATACCAACCATGAAAAAAAAAATCTGGGATTTTTTTTTTTTTTTTTACCCTTTTTTTTCTCTTTTTTTTGTTATTTATTTTTTTTTTTTTTTTAAGTTTCTGGGAGTTATCTTCGATCAAAAACTGAACTTTGAAATCACATCCAGCGCTTGAAAACTTTTCGTCAGAAAGCAATGAACATTCTGAGTGTTGTGGCATATATGGATCGGGGAGCTGATAAGAACATTCTCCTCCATCTTCACAGGCTCTGATTCGATCTAAACTGGAGTAAGGCTGTGTTGTCTACGGTTCTGCCAGACCTTCCAACCTGAAAACTTTAGATCCCTTCGACCATTAAAGGCTACGACTTCGTCTGGATGCATTCTGCACCAGTCCTGTTTACAGCATGTATGCTTAGGCAGGAGAACCATCCCTCACCGACCATTGGCTGAAACGTATTTTGAACTATTGTTTAATCTGTTCTCCGAAACCCCAAAACCCAGTATATGACAGT
>JADBJO010004623.1:72500-75000 GCA_016801955.1 Conus betulinus
AACATGTAACGTGTCATCCAAACCAGCGGCGAAACTGGCCTTCTCTTCCGAAAGTTGGTGATGAGATTTTACATGTGTGCAAGATCTTAGATCTTATGCGTGCGTTCAGACACAAAACTTTCCTTTATAGTCTCATTCGGTGGACTTTACAGGAAGTGGACTCAGAACCATTGATAACTCCGAGAGAAAGTACCCAAACGACTCGATGGAGGTTCGAACCAGCGACCCAAAGATCGCCAGGATTGCGAGTCAAGTATGCTATGAACTGAGCTGGTCCGGTCCCATGCAACTTGCAAGCCAGTGCTGCTGGGGCATATGTACGCGTGTCTAGCACACATGAAGATAAACTGCACAGAGAACATATGTACATGTGTGTAGCACACATGAAGATAAGCCGCACAGAGAACATATGTACACGTGTGTAGAACACATGAAGATAAGCCGCACAGAGAACATATGTACACGTGTGTAGCACACATGAAGCTAAGCCTACAGAGAACATACGTACACGTGTGTGTAGCACACATGAAGATAATCTTACAGAGAACTTATGTACACGTGCATAGCACACATGAAGATAATCTGCACAGAGAACGTATGTACACGTGTCTAGCACACATGAAGATAAGTTGATCAGAGAACATTTGTACACTCGTCTAGCACACATGAAGATAATCTGCACAGAAAACATATGTACACGTGTCCAGCACACATGAAGATCAGCTGTACAGAGAACATGTGTACACGCGTCTAGCACACATGAAAATCAGCTGCACAGAGAACATAATCATGTACACGCGTCTAGCACACATGAAGATCAGCTGCACAGAGAACATAAGTACACGCATCTAGCACACATGAAGATCAGCCGCACAGAGAACATATGTACACGTGTCTAGCACACATGAAGATAAGCCACACAGAGAACATATATACACGTGTCGAGCACACGTGAAGATAAGCCGCACAGAGAACGTATGTACACGTGTCTGTCACACATGAGGATAAGTCGATCAGAGAACGTATATACACGTGTCGAGCACACATGAAGATAGCTGATCAGAGAACATAATCGTGTCTAGCACACATGAAGATAAGCTGATCAGAGAACATACCGAGGGGTGACTGCCCGAACCCAGTATCTCATATACACACATATAAGGTAGATACTAGGTTCTGGCAGTCAACCGCGATAGCGGCATAAATAACACGGAAACATCCCTTATGTTACCTCAGGTATTCATGTAGACCAGTTTGTGCATGTGCCGAGGGATGGTGGGTATCAGTCGGTTCCAGCTTTGTTTGCTTTTAGGTGGGCTTGCTGCCATGTCATCCACCCTGTCCCGTTGATGATGGTGTCCCTTGGTCAGACAGCTGTGGTTCTCCTCTTGGGTCTGGGGAAGGGAGAGCGGCCAGGATAGGGCGAGGGCGAGAGAGGATGTGGGAAGAGGACAGGAAAGGGAGGAGGAGTAGGAGGGGGGGGGGGGGGGGGGGGGGGGTGTCTGAGAAAGTGCAGCTGGCCTTCACACTTTATGTTCAAATTTTCTGTCTGTGATCTGCCCCTTTCTTTCTGTGTGTGTGGTGTCTGCATGCATGCATGCATGCATGCATGGCTCTCTCTCTGTCTGTCTGTCTGTCTGTCTCTCTCTCTCTCTCTCTCTCTCTCTGTCTGTCTGTCTGTCTGTCTCTCTCTCTCTCTCTCTCTCTCTCTCTCTCTCTCTCTCTCTCTCTCTCTCTCTCTCTGTCTGTCTGTCTTGCTCTCGTAGTACGTGTGTGTCCATGTATATAAGAGTGTGTAAAAGTAAGAACATACACGCGCGCGCACGTTTGTATGTGTGGCTTGTGTCAATGCGTGAGTTGTGTGTGTGTGTGTGTGTGTGTGTGTGTGTGTGTGTGTGTGTGTGTGTGTGTTTTTCCCGCGCGTGTGCTCACTGTGTGTGTGTATGTGTGTGTGTGTGTGCGCGCACGCGCGTGTGTGTGTTTGTCTGTCTGTCTGTCTCTGTGCGTTTTTATGTATTTGTCCACATACTATGGCTTGTTCCCTGACCATAATATCAAGCCTTATACTTGTTGCCAAAATGTTGGTTCTAGTGTCTCTCCGGGGTGATTCTGCCGGCAGGGAACGGTGGTTGGCACTTTCACAGCCGTCCATATACCAGCCCTCTGTCGGAGCTGCATTGTAATCGTGTCGTCATACGATTCGTTTTACGTCGGTTGTTACCACCATTGAGGCGGGATGAAGAGCCATGATGTCTTTGTTTCTTGCGCGAGCTAGCTTCGTCTCTGTCTGTGCTTTGATGTAATGACGTTTTAAACCCGTTGTCATCTGAGGACTCTTGACTTGTGAGTTGATTTCAACGTGGTGACAGCCCTGATATGGCCCTTTGCGGTCGGCTGGGCTGTAAGCAACATTACCTTACCTTACCGTATCTGAAGACTCTACAATAAGCAGATATGGGTATACAAGTGCGCATGTGCATGTGTGGGGGGGGGGGGTGTT
>JADBJO010004623.1:80000-82500 GCA_016801955.1 Conus betulinus
AGTGCCACTGAGGTGGAACAGAAGATGGAACAGGAAAAGCAGTTTGACTCGCTTGTGTTTCGCGTATTTTAAACTTTTGTCTCTTTAGATCGTCCTTGACATTATAGGCACGACGCCGAGACCTTTTATTCTGTAGCGGTAGAGAGGAACATTGGAAGAAGAAGCATCAGCCGCTGTGGTGCATTGAGTATACGGTACAATATAGTACAATACACTACAGAGCAATGGAACACAACGCAACGCAACGCAACGCACACAACACAACACAATTTCCCTTCACCACTTTAGGGGTATGGAGGATAGTAACAATAGGCAAATGAATACATTAAAGAAAAAAAAAAAAAAAGAAAGAATGAACAGTCTCGAGAATGGGATTGTTGAAAATTTGAGGACTATTCTCCTGTCAAGAAATTCTTTCGTCTGAGAAAAGGGGCTGATCAAAGTGTTGTGTTCTGGAATAAAGTCAGCAGACTTTTTTTTTTTTCGAGAGATGCTACTTAACGAATGACAAGTGTTAAAGATTGAATATGCTTTCAAATACTGTTCCAGCATTGATTGATGGTGTAAAGCTGCCTGTTGTGGGCAATCGAAAACAGCCGAACTTCATCACCTACCCACAGTGTCTACATATTCTTTCTTCTGTTGATATGGTCTTCCTTTTGTCTTCCTTTTTCTGTTTGAGAATTATGATTACAGGAACGAAATTTCATCAGTGCAATAGTAGACTAATCTGGAAGCTGTATCATAGAATTCTGTAACAAAGTCTTTCTTTGAAAAATCAGATTAGATTTCAATGTGTTTGTGAAAAAAGGCATTTATTTCTTCTTTTGACAGACTGCAGCCAACTTTGGTCAAATGAATAAATTCTTCAGACAAGTTTGAGCATTCTTACATGAAAGAGTAAAACTCAAGAAACTTTGTGAATGCAAAACACATTCATGACCAGTTTCTATTAAAGGTAAGGTCACATGTTGAAAGCAATAAGCTGGTCCAAACTTTTATCATTCTGCCTTTTATCTTTATAGCTATTGAAAACTTTCCCGTTTCACTTTAAACAAATTACTTCAGAGTTTTCGATTTAAACGAAAAGTGAACTTAGAAAGCTGACTTTTTTTTTTTTTTTTTTTTTTTTAAATATATGAAAACAGTTTTCAGATCCTCAGATTTACAACGGCAACAACTTAACAGGTTCAGCAAGTTTGTTAAATAAATCTAAAACTATTGCAAGTGGAAGATTTTGATTTCTGGCATTTTTCATAAGCAGAAGAGATGCTTTTTTTTTTTTTAAATCCTCTATCAAAACACACTTTTCTAGCCTCGTTCAAACTCTATTCTGATTGAACTCTAAACCTTAATACCTAAAAGAGTCAATTTTTTTTTTCTCCAGATTTTCGTGTTCACAACGTGTGGGTCTGTCTGTGGTCTGTCTGTGTGTCTGTCTGTCTGTCTGTCTCTCTCTCTCTCCTCTCTCTCTCTCTCTCTCTCTCTCTCTCTCTCTCTCTCTCTCTCTCTCTCTCTCTCTCTCCGAAATTAACCAGGAAACTGATAACAAAACAAAATTCAGAACAGAACAAACGGACCTACCCTGTGTTTGGGCGAGTGTGTATGGGCCTGTGTGCCTGTTCGTACATGCGCACAGATCCCCCCCCCCCCCCCCCCCCTTTTTTTTTGTTTTTGTTTTTTTTTTTTGTTTTTTTTTTTTTGCCTGTTAGTGTTCTGGCTACACGCTCCATCTTCATTAAACTGAAGGAGTCAAAAAGCAGAACAAGTTCCACCGAAAGAGATGATGTTTGTTGTTTGTTTGTTTTCTTTCCGAGGTAGACTACATGCATTTTCGGGCCTCTTCGGGCGAAAGCCTTGCAAACATTAAAAAACGCACTCCACAACTCTTCGGGATGGAAGGGGGCGTCCCAGGCGTCGCTCTTTTTCAATCATCTGTCGAGCCTGGTCGTGTACCCGTTCCATGAGTAAACAAGGCGGCGATGTTAGCATCCCTTTGGGGGTCTCAACTCGACATTTTGTCGCATAGAAAAGAAAAGAAAAAACCCTGCCCACCAATATAACATAACGACAAGGAAAAAACAAGGGTTTGCCGAACGTGAATTAAGACAGGGGGGTTGTTTTCTTTTCTAAACAAACACAAACACACACACACACACACACACACACACACACACACACACACACCATTTTTTTTTTTTTTTTTTTTTAAATAATTTCAAATGTTAAGAGGTGGGAAGTGGCATTTATGCGAACTTTAGTGCGTTTGTTGTTGTTGTTGTTGTTGTTGTTGTTGTTGTTGTCGTCGTTTTCTGTTTCAACCAGAAGTGAAGTAAATTCAATTTTGAAGCCGACAGGGGGATCCGCTTTAAATTTGAAGTCTATGGGTGGTAGGATTTCAAACCTAAAGCTTGACTGGGGTAATATTTCAAACTTGAAGACCGCATGCGGTCGAATTTAAAATCTGAGCGCCCCACCCCCCCTCCCGCACCTTCCCCTG
>JADBJO010004623.1:87500-90000 GCA_016801955.1 Conus betulinus
CTGGTACTGTAATTTTTTTTTTTCAAAGGCCACGTGGACCTGAAGAGGTGAAAAGTTTTGAATATTTTTTTTCCCTCACAATCTGTGTAAGATTTAAGACAGAGTTTTGGCCATAAGTTACGTCTTGGTATGTATCATTCATACATTAATCCCCGCTTGGTGCCGTTTTGTATTCAAGTATACAAGGGAGTTTTCACGTAACTTGTCCATTTTCCGTCACTATTCCTGACTACCAGCCAGCCGCGAGTGTATGGTTCCTTCTGCAGAAACGTCATTCCAGGAACCTGAAATTTGGGGGTAGAGTTGAGAGGCAGACCATTCATTTGGGACTCGTCTGCAGAGAAATGAAGATGGTAGCGTAGCCAGGAAGCAGAATTGAGGTACATTAAGTTATGGGAGAGCCGAAGCCGAATCCCTCCCGCATCCCGTCTCCCTTCCTCCCCCAGTCCCCAGCCATTCCCCACTCTTCCTGCTCTTCATTCGTATACCCCCTTATCCCCGAACAGTTTTATAGGTCTGCATCAGACCACTTGATCTAATCAGTGAAGTTTTTTTTTTTTTTTCAACCCAGTTCTTTTCTCCCTCCTTTTCCTCCTCCTCCTGGTCCTTCTCTTCCTCCTTCTTCTTATATCTTTCGGACTGGAAGAAATCCCTTCATCTTTCATTCTATCAAAAAGAAAAAAAATAAATTTTATTTACCTCGGGGCATCAAGGAGATCTGTTCACTTGGCGTGAGTGAGTGAGTGTGTGTGTGTATGTGTGTGTTTGTTTGTTGTGTGTGTGTGTGTGTGTGTGTGCCTTCGTGCGTGTGTGTGCATGTGTGTGGGTCTGCGCGTGCGCACGTGTGTGTGTGTGTTGTGTGTGTGTGTGTGTGTGTGTGTGTGTGTGAAATTATGCACGAAATGTTCTACGGTTTACACGTAAAGGGTGTCTGTTCATCGTCCGGGGATTGTTGGAGTGCACAAACTGTGCGTCTGTGTCAGGGTTGTTGACGTCAAAGAAAAAGAGGGAACAGGGACAGAAACTCGCTTCCTTTCCCCGATCATGTCGGAGTCCCGTTGTCTAGAGTAGGTAGGTAACTAACCTCTTCCGTTGCAAGAGAACTTATCAGTTGGGTTTGGTTGCCCCCTCATGTAACCAACCATATTATCCCGGCGTCTTCTTGTCCCACTGTTCAGTGAAGTCGCCGTACTGTCTGCACGTGGGTTTTGCGTGCAAGTGAACCACCACGTAATGCATGTGCTTCAACTTGTTACACAAAACTATTGCTTGAAAAGTGCTGCGAGTAGACAACCATCCTTTGAACAGGAGGCAGAGGCAGAGGCAATCAGACTAACGGGAAGAGAGACGAATGCCCGCAGCATGCGCGGTGGAACTCTAGCGAGCAATAAGCGAAGGTACTGTTCCTGTTGCAACCTCTACTTTTTTTTTTTTTTTTTTTTTTTTTTACTTGCGTTCAGCACGCGGGGTCCCGTAGGCCATTGCGAGCGGTTCACGTAAGGTGAGAATGAATGTGGACTGTCAGCCTTGGATCTTGTCTGCAGCCAAGAGATAACAGCAAGGTTCACATGGAAAGACATCGCTCAATGTTCTGCAAGAAAACACAACTGTCGAGTCTATTTCTGGGAAAGAAGAAGAAGAAAACTGTCGAACCAGCCGCCGTGGCGAAGTGGTTAGCGTCGCGGACTCCCGGCTGGGAGGTCGTGGGTTCGAATCCCATCAGAAGTCATGTGGGTTTTTTCTGCCCCGACCGGCTCTCCTACCCAGAGTTGAGTTTGCTGCGGGATCAGTTGGGAAGACTGGGACCACACAGTCGAGTTTCATCCACTTAATGGATGCGTTTTCTGAGAGTGTTGCTCAAATTTCCTGACTAACACTGCAGGTGCCTGTATCTCTCGGGCCTGGTTGACGCCGGGATATATATTATGAAAGAAGCGTAGAGTACAGCCCTGTCATGTAGTCTCAGACCGAAATGGAAATCCGTAGCATCATCTTAATCATCCTCATTCTCATCGATCAGCATTAAAAAAAAGTCTCAAATTCTGTGGCCCTTCATGCCCTGCTCTCATGGTGACCTCAATTTCGATGCCTCTCCACGTCTGTGGCCTTGGTTTGGTTCCGTCGGGGTCACCGGTATCGGCGAGTCCATGGGGGCTGTCGTTGGACGGACGTGGTGGCGCCCTCCGGAGGGAGAGCTCACTCGCGCCGGTTTCCGCGACTAAGCAATTATTGTCGTCAGTAGGGGGCTTAGTAGGTGGTGTCCTGCGTATGTTAGATCAGAACAGGCGCCACTGAACACCACTGAAGTGACTCGGCAGCAGTGCAGTGTCTCCTCCGGTGGGTTTGCCTCTGACGACTCGACATTGACTGCTCCCTGTGGATTGCCGGTGCCGGGCTTGCGGCGGGATCGACCGGGCTGTGGCTGTGGACGGGGTGTCGGAATGAGCGGCGTGGGTGCACTGCCTCTGAGGTGGCGCAGAGGTTGGACAGCAAAAAAAAA
>JADBJO010004623.1:97500-112500 GCA_016801955.1 Conus betulinus
TGGTTTTCAGTTTTCCTGTCGTCAGTTGTCGCAGAAAACTACCAGTTATATTGCTGTCTAGTAGCCATGATCCTCGTATGTTTTTGTCTGTCTGTGTCTGTCTGTCTGTCTGTCTGTCTGCCTGCCTGCCTGCCTGCCTGCCTGCCTCTGTCTGCCTCTCTCTCTCTCTCTCTCTCTCTCTCTCTCTCTCTCTCTCTCTGCTTTTTAAGATTTCAAATAATATGGATTTTTCCCTTTTTACATCTATACCAAAGTAGCTGGTCACAAATAATAAACTGAAAATCGTCTCCAGGAATATTCTATGTTGCTCAGAGCTTTAAACTGAAAATCATCCACAGGAATATTTTGAAGTTGCTCAGGGTTTTAAAAAAGGCTTTCCTGCAAAGCCGTTAGTTCCCTTATTTCTTCTACGTAGGCGGCGTCTTTAAAATACCAAACTTCAGACAGGCTTATCCCTGTTAAGCCTTTTCGCAAAGATATTGCAAGCAAAGGGTGGTCGATTCGATGGCTATATATTTTGCCGAGTAGTTCAAAAATCGATTTCATGTATTACTAAATGTGAAACACGTAAGATGTCCTATTTTTTCTTATAGGAAGCTTCGATTTTTTTCAAAATAATCCGAGTTTTTTTTTTTTTTTTTTTTTTTTTTTTTAAAAGATAGAATTCTCTCACGTACCCGCTTAGTTATAACTGAAAAAGAAAATGTCGCTCTTCGTGTGCTTGGTCGGTTTACATGTATGGAACAACTGAGAACATGAATTTCCGTACCTAACGCACAATGTCAACTACCCACGGCAGTAACAATGTGACTATTTGTTTCTCTGATTTTCCCCTGGCACTTAAAAAAAGATAAATACTATTTTGACCACGCACATCAATTATATGAAACGTTTGCTCAAAGACGCAACATTCATCACCATTAAACAGTCCCCATGATTTCCGTAGACTATGAAACTTAGGTTCAGAGCTGTGATAAAATAAAACAGAAACGCCAGTGGGCCAGACCCTATTAGACATAACCCAATTAGTTTTTTGACGTCTTCAGATTCCTCTATCATGTCGTGATAAAAAAAAAACAAAGGGTTATGTCCTGTCGCCGAACTGCCACTGGGGGGCAGTAAACTCTTAAGGTTCACCGTGTTCAGGTGCACAGTATTATAGTAGGTGGAGCCCAGAATTTCCCTCAGCCGCGGTAATCTTCCCTGAAATGAATCAGGTACTCACTTTTGTGCTTGTTGGGTAGGAGAGATTTAAAATTCATTCATTTCAAAACAATCTTAAGGATATATGGAAATGCAAGACAAAAGTCAAACAAAGATAGTAAAACACAAGGCAACACTGTCTGACATGAGCAGTAATCCTAAACGTAGAAGACGTGTTCAATATGTCGGTCTTCTTGCAGCATATACCATAAATCCAAAGTTTTTTTCGACTGATCTCCAAATTTAGCATGGTGAGTCAGCTTATCAGAATTGATTTTTTTTCTTCTGGATAATTCCATTCATCGTATTTGATTTTAATACGACAATGTGGCTGAGCAAAGAAGCAATGTCAGGATTCGAGCGGGTGTAAAGGAAAGGAAGGATAGGAATGGGAGGTTCGTCATCATGTTGATTATGAAGTTAATGTGTTGAATGGAACAAAATGGCTAGACCTGAGTTTAAAAATTAAAAAAAAAAAAAAAGAAATTCAATGGCCCCTCATAATGGTCTTTACAAAGTTATCTAGCTTCACCGACTCAGTTTTAGTTTTGCTGCATGTGAACTTTAGCCCTGAACTGGCTGTTGACAGAGAGGATTTTCTAACCGTAAAAAACAGCCCCCCTCCCACCCCCAGTGTGACTCGTTGATTTCTGTACGTGCGCGAGTAACTCAGACTCGGACTCAGCTCAACTTCAGTTGTCGCAAGAACCCTAAAGCCTCGGTCTATAGATGCAAGACGGGAAGAACAACTGACACATCATAAGTAATTCTAACATCGTGATTTATCAGGGCCCGTGCAGGGAACGACGCTGTTCATGTTCATCAGTCATGAGCATCTTCGTTATGGGTGTTTGTAGGTAATGGTAACTGTAATGTTGCTTATAGCCCAGCTGACCGCAGAGGTCCATATCAGGGGGCTGTCACCGCATTGAAATTAACTCACAAGTCATTTTAAAAAAACACAACTCATTTACACAACTCATTAAAACACACCGTCCAAAAACACACCGGAAATTTTGTTAAGAATCTTTCCTCCGTAAAATTCAATATCGGATGAAAAATGTTAATCTCTTTCAGAAATTCAAAGATCACATCCGATGGGACATCTCTGAACAAGATTTTCATGGGAGTCTGCTGTGAAGTGTTTGTGTATCACATCAAGCAAGTCCCAACACTCTAAAAGGATATGTTTCACTGTGAGTGGTACATGACATGGAATGCACCACGGAGCTTCTTCACATTCTAAAAGATAAGAATGGGTGTAAAACGAGTGGCCTGTATGCGAACGGCACTAAACTGTTTCTTCTTTACGGCTGCCTCGGGAACGTGTTAAAAAACTCGTGTAGACTGTCCTTAGTAAGGACTTCACTGGATAATAGTTGGGCATGTGTTTGGATCTGGTACATCGCTTGAGCGCTGTTCTGTTGATTCGGGTCTGTCTCAACACTCCTGCATATTAAGGAGTAGCCGTCCAGAAACTGAGTTCAATCTCCCACCATACCACATGCTGAGCACTGTCTGTCTTTTTTGGTGTTTGTGTATATACCCCATTCTGTTAGCAGGACAACATGCTGACCTCTGTGTATCTCTTCTTTGGTGTTTGTGTATATACCCCACTCCATCATCAGTAGGACCACATGCTGAGCTCTGCCTGTCTTCTGTGTTGGTGTTTGTGTATATATCCCGCTCTATCAGTAGGACCACATGCTGAGCTCTGCCTGTCTTCTGTGTTGGTGTTTGTGTATATATCCCGCTTTATCAGTAGGATCACATGCTGAGCTCTGCCTGTCTTCTGTGTGTTGTGTTTTGTGTATATATCCCCGGTATATCAGTAGGACCACATGCTGAGCTCTGCCTGTCTGTCTTCTGTGTTGGTGTTTGTGTATATATCCCGCGCTATCAGTAGGACCACACATGCTGAGCACTGTGTATCTCCTCGTTTGGTGCTTGTGTATTTATCCCGCTCTGGTAGCAGGTCGTGAACACTGACGCGACTTAGATCACATCTCTTTTGAAATTTTTCAGATTAAAAAAAAATTTAACATGTATTGTGTAATTTTCCTAGTCGGCAGTTTTCAATTATTATTTTTGTTTCGAAAAGTATGTATGTACTCTCTCTCTCTCTCTCTCTCTCTCTCTCTCTCTCTCTCTCTCTCTCTCTCTCTCTCTCTCTCTCTCTCTTCGTGTGCGCGCGCGCGCGTGTGTTCGTGCGTTCGTGCGCGCGAAGTAGGCTCACTGTCCTGTTGAAGATCAGATGGACCTACCCCAGAATACGCTCATGCGTAAGTGTTGAATACTTTACTCCCCTCATAATGTCTGCATGCCTATAGCCGTTCTTGCTCATCATGTACAGAACCAGGCACAGCGACGGTCTACTCGCCCATTTATTCTTTTGATTTGTTTTAGTTGGTTCGTCGCTTTTGACCTCGTTGTTGTTGCTGCTGCGAGTTGATGCCATGGGGGGGGGGGGGGGGGGGGGGGGGGGGGGGGCTGTTGTCCCACTTTCCCGTACTTAATTGTTTTCATTCAACAATTGTTTATCACCGGCATAGGTTATTATTATTATTATCATTATTATTATTATTCATTTTAATTTTCTTAGAACAAAAAAACCATTCCTGGTAATATCAAGCGGGATGGTGATAAGAGGCATGCCATACATTTTAAGGCCGGGCAGCCTCAGAATTAGATACGGCAACATGGCCAGGAGGCAGAATCGATGCTCATCACATCACGCGAGAATTGTAGCTGTAATACAACCCCAACCCATTCCACCAGCACCCCTACTTTCTTTTCTTTTCTTTTTTTTTTTTTTTTTTTTCTTTTTTTTTTTTTATATGTATATATATGTATATTCTTTCTCTCACAGTTTATGGGCTTACGTCAGAGCGCTCGATCGGATCGGTAAAAATTCCTTTTTCCCGCTATATGTCTTCTTCTACTTCTTCCCTTCGGGCAAGACGAAGTTATCCGCCATCTTTCATTCTGTTGAGGAGGGGAAATAAATCTCATTTACAGTGGGGGGGTAAGCGGGACCGAAAGGAAATCTATTCAGCGGTCTGATCGTATTCAGCCAACACACGGTGAGTCTGTCCCGGGCGTGTGGACGCTGATGTAGTGCCCAGCGTGTCAGTGCTTGTGTTGGCTCCCAGGGTCACTGCCGGCCACAGGTGCTATATGGGTGAAGAAATGTGTGGAGCGTCCATCAGGAGTTTCAGCCGGGAGGTATCAGTATTGATAAAGCGAAACACATCGTAGAGCTTCCGCAGAACGCACATGTCTGGATGCCAAAGATCTGAATAGAATGCAGTACAGGAAATAGTTCGTTTCGTTCGCTCCTGTCTACTGCTAAAAGAAGAAAATTTTCTGTTTGAATCGAAGTTACTGTCCGTTAATTAGCGGAAGGGGTTGAAAGAGCTGGAATAAAATGCCTTGATTTGAAGTCGGCAGGAATGTGGATTTTTAACGGGGGGGGGGGGGGGGGGGGGGGGGGTGGGGGGGGGGGGGGGGGGGGGGGGGGGGGGGGGGGGGTGGGGGTGGGGGGGGGGGGGGGGGGGGGGGGGGGGGGGGGGGGGGGGGGGGGGGGGGGGGGGGGGCAATTTTTTTCGCTCTTGTTTGTTTCATTGTTACCTCCTTCTTTGTGCAGTGTGTGTGTGCGCGCGCGCGCGCACGTGCATACGTGTGTGTGTGTGTGTTTATATAGAGAGAGCAAAAAGGAGAGAGACACAGACATAGAGAGGGACAAAGGATGAATGTTGAGAGAAGTGAGGCTGAAAAAAAAAAAAAGAGAATAACTGGCAATTGACATTTCTTCATCTATGTGTACGGTCCTATAAGCATAGATTTTTTGTTCAAGGAGTGTCACGAGTGTCTTCTTTTTCTTCCTCTGATATTCTCCCCTTGTTTCTTCTCTTCTTTATTTTTTTTATTGTTTTCTCCCCCCCACCCCCCCCCCCCCCCCCCCCCCCCCCCCCCCCCCCCCCGACCTTTAAGGGATATTCTGGAAATACACACCATTTGTCCCTGACCCCCTATTATAGATGCTCTTGTATTTATATGATAGAGAACAACAGGGTTACATTGAATTGAGAGGGGTGTGGTGGAGGGGAGTTCGGGAGAGAGGAGAGAGAGAGAGAGAGAGAGAGAGAGAGAGAGAGAGAGAGAGAGAATGTTGGAGATGAGGGAATACTACAGCATCAAATGTAAGAGCGCAAATTTACACATACTGGGGAAAAATTTTATACTGGGGAAAAAAAGGATCAAAGGAAGAAAGAGAAAGTGGGGGACGTCCTCTCAAGTGAAGCTTTGGTGTAATAGCTTTGTAGGACAAACTAGCGCCTGCTTAAAATAAAGTGGGGACTATGAACAGGTGAGAGAAGACGAAAAAGAAACAACCAACGTGAAAAGACAAAAGCAAGTGATTGAGACGGCAAACCTTCTGGGGAAAAACTCTCCAGACGGAGGATTAAATCTGCTGAACGCTGGGGAATTTGATGAGACTGTAAGAAGACAAACCAGACGACATGTTACTTGACTGACGGAACATTGAAGGAGGGGACGGAGTGGGCGGTTTGAAGGGGTGGGGTGGGGGGTGGAAGTCGGCGGGGGTGAGGAGGGGGATGGGCAATAATGTGGAGGTAAAGATGGTAGAGGGGAAAAGATTTGTTTGACTGCTAAAGGTAGAGAGAAGGTGTCAACACGCATAAATGAACTTGTATGTTGCGCATCTGCATGCGGCGTAAGAGAGAGACGACGGTGGGATGGAGAGAGAGAGAGAGAGAGAGAGAGAGAGAGCGTGCATCCCCCACTGTAGGATGTAATCAGCCAGGATTGCGTCACCACCGAGATGAACCTTTGAAATCATTGCGAGTGTCAGTAACCAACTGGCTACATTCAACAAACAGTGTAAATACTGACCCAACCACTGTATGCTAGGTTATGGAACAAAACTGGCGTGGCCACTGTCCATAACCTTTCTGTGGCGATCTGGCTCTCTGACTCTGCCTTTGCAGGCGAAATGCAAGTGCAGGCACACCAACTTTGGAAGAAGGTACGCAACATTGAGCATAGGTTCTTGTGATAGATGTGGCGCGCACACACACACACACACACACACACACACACACACACACACACACATACACATCGCAGCTACGTTAGGTCAGCAATAGGCACGACTGGTTGTTCACTGGCCGAGATGATCAACAACAAAGAGAGGAATAGTGTCAAGCCTGCTGAGAAGATGTAATAAGCACAGATTACAACCGTCTTCCATAACGTTTCGTATTGGTCTTACTTTTTTTGTTTGCTGATTTCTATCTCTGGCATTTTAGCACACAAAACTGATTCCGTCCGCTAAAAACATGAAATCAAGCCTATCGGTTTTACCTCGTTGACATTCAAATGTAATTCCTTTAATCCTAATTTAAAATGTCATTGACATTTATACAGAAATTTACTTTCTGGAAACGAAAACAGATCATATTTTTGTTTGTTTACTTGTTTGCTGTTTTTCTTTGTACCCACTGGTACAAGGCTTTTATGTTTAGGGTCTCACAGACATAGGTTCAATTGCTTCTGCAAAGCGGAACTTGTCACGCAAAAAAACGTTTCCTGTGCAAGGCATGACTGCTTAAATGAGAGACTCGGCTTGGTATACACAATAAGTTTTGTTCTCATGGGTGTAGTTCCTGCGCACGCAACAAGATGTTCTCGCAGTATATCTGGCCTGAGAGTGTAGCAGAGGTGGGTTACGCTAGCCTCCGCCAGCATTGTTGCCCTGACGGCAATCACAAGTTTACTGTGTCGACATTTTCGGTAACAGTGTACTTCCTCATTTAGGTTTGTTGTTTGTTGTTGTTGTGTTGTTTTTAACCCCAAAACAGGAGGGTTGGTTTGGGTGGCCTTGTTCCCAAGGTGATGATGACGGCGAGAGTGGTGTTGGATGGTGATAGAGGTCAGTGACAGGTCTGTCGAGACGTCCAGCTGCTTCCGTCATGGAGTCTCCATGTAGGGCTGAGTGTTTTTTGGGGTTTTTTTTTTGTCTGTCTCTCTCTCTCTCTCTCTCTCTCTCTCTCTCTCTCTCTCTCTCTCTCTCTTGAGTGGGCAAGGATGCTGATGGTGCTGTCTCTGATTTTTTTGTTTCTTTCTGTCTGTGTGTCCGCCCCTCTGTCTGTTTGTCTGTCTGTGTCTGTCTGTCTGTCTGTCTCCTCTCTGTCTCTCTCTCTCTCTCTCTCTCTCTCTCTCTCTCTCTCGACCCCCCTCCCCCTCTCCCTCCCACTTCCTCTGAAGCTGCATGAAGTTGGATTTGGTGAAATATGATTAAATCATGAAGCAGAACAACAGTGGAGGACAGCAAGTCTCTGGGTCCCACCCTCACCATCGGGTGTATCTTTTCTTGTTTCATGAGTATTTCTCTACCAGACTGATCGTTTGCCGATGGCAAAATTGTTGAGTCACTTTCAAAACAGTAGCAGTTTGGATTTGTGCATGAAAATTAGTTTGACTTGTCGTATTACGATTGACTTTCCTATGAGTATGGATAATCATCTGAAATATGTCTTATGACAAGATTTCGGCTGAGAATTGCTCATTCGTTGATATACTATTATCGTAACAGAAGACAAGCTGATCAAGATTTTATCATCGTCTGTGTAAAAGTGCCACAGAAAACAAAACTTACTTTGTATTGTGTTGTCATGCATGACATTATTTTAGATGTCAGTCAACATATCCAAAAATTGTTTGCTACCATCGTTGTTTCAATGTGTCGATGCTTATATCCCCTACTAAGAAAAAGGTTACTGAGAGGTGAGAAATGTATCTGTGAACAGCTTTGAAAATGAGGGATACAATATGCAGCCCTAATTCTTGTCTCTCTTATTTTTGGAATCTTTTTCACCTACTTTAGATATCATTCAATATAATGCCAAAAACTGACTGCTTACACCACCGGTTCATGGGGACTGTAGCCTACAATGGATCAGATATCTCTGTCAGACTCCGTGTCTCTCTCTCTCTCTCTCTCTCTCTCTCTCTCTCTCTCTCTCTCACATCTCTCTCTCTCTCTCCTCGTCTCTGTGTGGTTGTGTGTGTGGTGTGTGCGCGCGCGCGTGTGTGTGCGTGCGTGTGTGTGTGTGTGTGTGTGTGTTTTTATACCACTCGGCAAACCACGACCCCTACCAGAAGAGAGCCTGATGATTCATGCAGTCTTAATCCTTCCCCCCAAACTCCGGGCTTTTTTTCTGGCTCCTCCCCACCCCCCATCCCCCCCCCCCCCCCCCCCCCACACACAACACACACACACACACACACTCACATCTTTCTCTCTGATCCTCTCGCCTTTCCACACTGTGGATATGTGTGGGAAGGGGTGGGAGGACGTGATAGGGGAGAGGGGGCATGGTTGACGGGAAACGTGTCTAAAATCAATACAGCTTCTGAGCGAGATAAACTGTTGGTGGTGTGTGGACAAGGGAGAGGCGTCATGTGCAATGAAATGAGTGAGGGGAGAAGGGGGCGGCCTTTGTTAGCTGTCTCCTGGCAGCTGTCAGCTTTCAGTTTGTCCTCCTCCACCAGAGTGGGCTCCCTTTACAAGGTTAGCCGCTGTCACAGTCGTGTAACCTCCTCTCTTAAACGAACACCTTCCCATCCCCTTTCTCTTTCCTCCTAGCTAATGGTTTCACTCTCCTCCTCCTCCCCTGCCCCGTCACTCCTACCTGTCTGTCTGTCTGTCTGTCTCTCTCTCTCTCTCTCTCTCTCTCTCTCTCACACACACACACACACACACACACACACACACACACACACACACACACACACACACACACACACACTCTCTCTCTCTTCAATACTACTACTACGACAGAGATTTCTCTCTCTCTCTTCTCTCTCTACGACAGAGATTCTCTCTCTCTCTCTCTCTCTCTCTCTCTCTCTCTCTCTCTCTCTCTCTCGCTGAGACAGACAGACAGACATAATTCAGAACTCATAAACAGTTAATTGTATATTGGCCTTTATCAATGGTGACACACAAATAAATTGGAGGGCAGTGTGACATATTAAATTGCCTGCACAAATCAAACCTGTCACTGTCTTGAATGCGAGCCGACCATTCTTGCCATCACATCAAAACTCGGTCACTCTTATACGAAATATGCATAAAAGGACTGATGTGTTTTATCCTCTGAATGAACCAAATGCAGCTCAATAAACTTGCAAAGAGACAGACAGACAGACAGGGATGAAGACACAGAGTCAGCACCCATCAGCACCTCCATCTACCCCAACAGTCTACACCACCATAAAAACCGCTCATGCCTACAGGGAGACTCCGATGTCGGAAGCAGCCGGCGTCCGTCTTCCACTAGACGTCCAGCGTGCCCACAGACCTGTCACTGACCTCCATCACCATCCAACACCCACCGGTCACCGTCATCATCGCCTTGGGAACAAGGCTGCCCAAACCAACCCTCACGTTTTCTGGGGGAAACACTATGTAAGGAAGAAGTATACTGTTACCGGAAATGTCGACACAATAACTTGCGATTACCGTCAGGGGGGACAATGCTTGCGGAAGCTGGCGTAACACCTCTGCTACACTCTCACACGCCGGATATACTATTGAACAGCTTTTAGCGTGCGCAGGAAGTACCCATGGGTACGAAACTTTACATGTACACAGCAGTGAGTTTGTTCTTTAAACAGTCATGAAAGAAACCTTTGTGTGACAATCTACCTGTAGCAGAAAGACTGCCCCACTTCTTTGATAAAACAGACATAAAAACATTATACCAGTGATGACAAATGAGAACAATCAAACAAACAAACCTGGAATGCCTGGTTGGAAGAGACGACCTGACTGTGTTCATTTGTAGGCAGTATTTCAGTATGAATGTCAGTCAGATTCTTAAAATGGCTTAACGAAATTACATTTGAATGTCAATGGGCTAAAGCTAACAGGTTTGACTTTGCGTGTTTAACAAAAGTGAGCACTTTCGTGAGCAACGTGCCACAGTGAAAAATCGGCCAACAAAAAGTCGGTTCAATTCGAAGAGCTAGGGAAGACGGTTCTTGTTTGTGTTTAGTATGATTTTCTCAACTTCCTTAACATTCCATTCCTTTCTTTGTTGCTGATTAACTCTACCAGTAAACATACCATCGTGCCCTGATGCTGACGTAACTTACCTGCTGAGGCTGTGTGTGTGCGCCTGCGCGTGGGCGCGCGTGCACGTGTCTATGTGTGTGTATGTCTGTGTCTGTGTTTGTTGTGACGTGGACAAAGTTCAGGCAGTGAAAGTATAATCTGCATGAGACGAGCAGTATACATTTCACCGGTATTACAAATGCTCCCCTCATGTTTTCCATATAACAAAAAATCATGCAGAGTACACTCGGCGTGCTCCACAAAACACTCGTGAGTATATTCAGCGTGACAGTCTGACGCGTTGCACTCGTTTCAAGATGCTGCACAACTTCCACGCTGGTCATACCTGTACACGTCAGCGGAGATGTCGACACGCTGTTCGTTCAGGAAACTTGTTTCGGCGCGCGGACTGTAGCCATTAGCGAGACAGGCATAGCTGTCACTACTCGCTGCTTGTCTTTTTTCGTCTCTTTCTTCGTCCGTGCGTATGATACTTCCAAACTACTTGGCAAGACTGATCTTCCTGCAGTTGTACAGTGTTGCTTATACCGCCAGCATGTATAGGTGATTGTGTTTGAACATCTCCCAGATGTCTGCCCCATCCCTTCCCTTCCCCTTGTCTCTCTATCCCCTACCTCTCCCGTCACCGTCCATCCCACCCAATCCCTCCGTGGGGATGCTGGAGGCTCTTTCACCATGAATTGTATTTGACGCTGTGGACAGTCTGTGCCAGTCACTCCTGTCACTTCCTACCACTCTGCTTCACCTCTCTCTCTCTCTCTCTCTCTCTCTCTCTCTCTCTCTCTCTCTCTCTCTCTCTCTCTCTCTCTGTGCGTGCGTCCGTGTGTGTGTGTGTGTGTGTGTGTGTGTGTGTGTGTGTGATTTTTAATTGTAAGGCCACCGACCTGTATACAATGGGTACACGTTTGCTGAGAATAAAATGAAAATGGTACGGGTCATCAGCAAAAGGAAGTAATTTCTTTCCAGAAACACATAAGCAAACGATTACAAGGGGAAACTAATTCGAAGGAAACAAACAAGATAAACAAAAATATTTTCACTTGCGTTTGAAGCCAATCACAACACATATTCACGTATCTAGTTTCCGTTCATAAGTTCATGTCTAGTTTTCAGTGCATATTTTTTGTCATATCTGTTATTGATTTTTAAATCGCATAAACCCGGACGAAATCTCGAAAGAGCATACCGAAATGTACTAATTGTGATAACTGACAAATATTTTTCTGTGTTGAACATAGATTTCAACGATCTGTATGCTGAAAAACGGTCGCTCTAAAAATATTTTGCATTCCAATCTTGGATATAACAATCTAACTTTCGTTGTTTTAGTTCCTTCAAGAACAGGGTTTAGGTAACATGGATATGTCAATATTTTTTTAAAATTGTTTGATTGTCAGGTAAAGTCCATGTTATTGTATGCTGCTGAGCTTTGGGGCTTAACGAAAAGTAAGTCTATAGAAGCTGTCCATTTGTTCGCTTGTAAACGTTTACTGGTGTCAGTCCCAAAACTCTGAATGCCGAAATAATATGGTGAAACCGGTCGATATCCCTTATGTATTGACAGTACTTTAAAATCCATTAAATACTGGTTTAAACTCCAAAATATGACAATTGACAGATTTCCAAAGCAAGCCCACTTGATGATTCTGAATAAATTCACGAGTTTACCCGTGGTCATTTCATTATTATCATAACTGGTCATATCATATTAAAAGGTGTTCTGATATCTTGGGTTTTTCAGAGATTTGGATAAATGGAGGGGTTGGAAAATGAGAGAGAGAGAGAGAGAGGAGAGAGAGAGGAGAGAGAGAATCTTGAGAAAGACTGTCAGACCACCAGACAGACATGCCTTTGAAACCCAATCATGCACCGTGCTTTCTCGTAGACCATCAAGTTATATGCCTCTCTCCCCCCCCCAATCACCCCCCCCCTCGTAGACATCAAGTTATATGCCCTCCCCCCCCCCCCCCCCCCCCCCCCCCCCCCCCCCCCCCCCCCCCCCCCCCTTCATTTCAGTCTATAACAACCTGTCAGTCCATCTCTCTCTCTCTCCCTCTCCTCTCTCTCTCTCTCTCCTCTCTCTTCAAAAAACCTAGCGACTGATCAGAGGCTGTTCTGGGTACTCTTCAGGATGGAAGCAAGCTGTCCATTCTGGCATGTCTGTTTGCCCTGTGTGGCGTGGTTTTTTTTAAACGCTCGTGTGGGGTTTTGTTTGTCTGTTTTTCTGGGTCACTGTTATGTTCAAACCTTTGAGCGTCACCGCTGCTGGTAATAGCAGTCGTGTGTTTGTTGACAGTCACGTTCCATTTGTTCCTTAATCCTGGAGCTGTGTAAAGTGACGAACCGTTAAAGTGCCGTGTATGGTCAGCTAGGCCACTATGAACACTGAAAATGAAACGTGTTACACTTTGACATTCTTTGAACCCGCCCACTAACCGCCCCCCTCCCCGTCCTCTATGCCCCATGTTCCATCAGTGAAGTAACGTGTCGTCTGGTTCTCTTACAGTCTCATCAAATTCCCCAGCGGTCAAGCAGATTTAATCCGTCTGGAGAGTTTTCCCAGAAGGTTTTGCCGTCTCAATCAAACACTTGCTTTTGTCTTTTTACGTTTGGTTCTTTTCTTTCTCTCTTCTCGTACCTGTTCATACTCCCCACTTTTTCTTTAAGCAGGCGCTAGTTTGTCTGATATAGCTCTTCTACAACAGCTTCACTTGAAGACATCACTTCACTTGAGAGAATCCCCCCCCCCCCCCCCCCCCCCCCACACACAACACCACACACACACTGTCTCTAATCCGTTAATTTCTTTTCTCTCCAGTTCAGAATTTGCGCTGTTTGATTTAACTTTTGTGGGAAATAATTTGGCTCATGTAGTATACCCTCATCTCCAACATTTCTTTCCTTCTGCTCCGCTCTCTCGGCTCTCGCTCTCTCTCTCTCTCTCTCTCTCTCTCTCTCTCTCTCTCTCTCTCTCTCTTCCTCCCCCTCTCCTCCCTCTCCCTCTCTCCTCCCTCTCTCTCTCTCCTCTCCTCTACATCCCCCTCTCCCCCTCCCTCTCTCTCTCTCCCCCCCTCTCTCTCTCCTCTTCTCTTCCCTTCCTTCACCCCCCCCCCCCTCCCTCCCTCTCATTCAATTCAACATAACTCCAGTGCTGTCCATGAAGTGAACACAAGAGCTTCTCAAAACAAGAAACTTGGGACACAGATAAAACTTTCCCACAGTCTTCTTCTCAAAGTTTTAAGGGGGGTAGGGGGGGGGGGGGGGGGGGGAGTGGGGGGGGGGGGGGGGGGGGTGGGGGGAGAGAGAAAAATGCTGGGGGAAATGTTTTTTTTTAAAAAGTCAAGAAAAGAAGGAAAGGGAACAAGATGAGAATAACAGGAAGAAAAAGAATTAAAGCGTGACACCCCTCGAGTTAAAACGTATGCCTACAGGATTCATACAGGTAAATAAAGAAATGCCAATCGACAGCGACTCGATTTTCAGCCTCACTTCTCCAATCTTCATCCCCACATCTCTCTCCTCTCTCTCTCTCTCTCTCTCTCTCTCTCTCTCTCTCTCTCTCTCTCTCTCTCTCACACACACACACACACACACACACACACACACACACACACACACACACTCACACAAAACAAACACCAAAGGGGGGGGGGGGGGGGGGGGGGGGGGGGACAAGAATGAAAATAGCAAGTGTTATATCGTCAAATTAGAGCTATTTACAGAGAAACTTTGTTTTCTGGCCGCAGACAGAAGGGAACGAAATGAACTGTCCTATACTGACCATTGATACCCAGATGGGTGCGTTCTGTAGAAGCTCCACAGTGTGTTTCACTTGAAACCACACAGAGGTGTCCTCAACGTGGCTGAAGAAAATGCAAATGGTTTGGGACTCCTGGTTCCATGTTTCTTCTCCACATAGCACCAGTGGCCGGCAGTTACCCAGGGAGCGATCACAAGCACAGACACGCTGGCCACTTCACCAGCGTTCAGGCATCTGGGACAGACTTACTCTGTGGCGGCTAAATACAATCAAACCACTGAATAGATTTCCTTTCGCTCCCGCTTACTGCCCACAGTAAATCTGATTTCCTTCCCCTTTTCAACAGAATGAAAGATGGCGGATAACTTCCACTAGCCTGAGGGGAAGAAGAAGAAGAAGAAAAATGGGAGGGAGAGGAAATTTTGCCGATCCGATTGAGTAGTCTGGTGTAAGCCCATAAACTGTGAGAAAAAGCCTGGAGGGGGAGTTTAGTGGAATGGGTTGGGGTTGTATTACAGCTTCAGTTCTCGCGTGATGTGATGAGCATCGATTTCGCATCCTGGCCTTGTCGCCATATCTTGTTTTCAGGCTGTCCAGCCTTAAATGTATAGTATGCCTTCCTACGGCATCTCTACTTTCATAACCCAGGGATGGCAAGAGTTGTTGTTGTTGTTGCTGTTGTTGTAATTGTCGTTGCTTGTAAGAGGAATAAAAAGGAGATGCCATTGATAAACAGTACAATCACTTGAAAGTGGGGTAGCAGCCCTAAATTAAAACAAAATGGGATCAAGCAACAACAACAACAGCAACAGAAGAAGAACAACAACAACAACAGCAACAAAAGCAGCCAAGCAGCCAAAAACAACTGAAT
>JADBJO010004623.1:127500-142500 GCA_016801955.1 Conus betulinus
GCCCCCCTACTCCATCGCTACAGTACAGTCAACGGGTTGGCACTGGGCCGCTTGATTGGATCAGTAAAACTTCTTTTTTATCATCGTTTTTTGTTTTTATCCTATTAATTCATTTTGTTCTTATTTTTATTTTTTGCTCTTCTTTTGGGCAGGAAGGGGGCGGGGGGTGGGGAGGCAATAGTTTGTCATCCATCATTTTATCGAAAAGGGGGAAAGAAATCTTATTTACTCGGAAGGGGTAAGTGGGAGCAAAAAGAATATTCAGAAGTTCAATTTTTTTTTGTTTGTTTTTTTTTTTGTTTTGTTCAGCCAACAGAATAAGCCCTCTTGTCTTCAACCCAATGAATGTCATGCCGGCCACTAGTGCACCATCCTAGCAAATCGTGGACAAAGGTGGAGTGTCGGCATGGAATCTCTTCGGTAACAAGGAGACAAGTGCATGGATTAAGTGGAAAGGCATTTGTCAGTGCTGCTGGGTGCGCACAACTGCTGGGTCGATTTCATGCTCTAAAAACTGAAAGGGAGGCACAGAATGAATATTTTCAGCCACAACCCCCCTCCGCGTCTATCCACTCACACACCTATCGCACCATTCCTTGCAGTAATATATTGCTTATGTCTTTTTTTTTAGTATCAAAATGTTATGGTCCGAAAAATAAAGTGTGTGTGTGTGTGTGTGTGTGTGTGTGTGTGTGTGTGTGTGTGTGTGTGTGCGTGCATGCGTGCGTGCGTGCGTGCGTGCGTGCGCGCACGCGCACGTACCTGTCTGTCTGCATCTCTGTGTGCGTGTGTGTGTGTGATGAGTATGTATGTGTGTGAGAGAGAGAGAGAGAGAGAGAGAGAGAGAGAGAGAGAGAGAGAGAGAGACGGGAGGGACAGGATTTGTGGAGAGATGACAGGGGGAGGGAGAGAGAGAGAGAGGGAGGGAGAGAGTCTGATCATATGTGTGGTCTGAAATTGAAACAGGCTCACTGTTGCTTTTAAGGTCAGCTAGGCTTTGAACAGGAAGAGCACATGAATAAGAATGAAATACTCTTCTCCTCTCTCACTATGTCTTTGCTCTGAAAACAGTTCTTGAATATGAAGATTACTGAATTTGCTCCTGCAGCATCCCAGTCATATGTGTTGATTTTAAACCCTGCTCAGTCCCCTTTTTAAAAGGCGGCTGTCCTAGAATTTCACTGTTTTCTGCTGTTTTATCACTTACATTCAAACGTGTGCATGCACACACGCACACACATGCGCGCGCGCGCACACGCACGCGCACGCACGCGCACACACACACACACACACACACACACACACACACACACACACGTGCGAGCTCACTCACGCACGCACACACGCACACGCACACACACACACACACACACGCGCGCGCGCGCGCGCGCGCACGTACTTTAAAGTGGGGATGGTGATGAGAGGCAGGCCATACATTTAAGGCCGGGTATCCTCAGAACTAGATATGGCGACATGGCCAGGAGGCGGAATCGATGCTCATCACATCACGCGAGAGGCTGTAATACAACCCTTCCTCCCCTTCCCCCATCCCTCCTTCCATCCCTCCATTCACAGTTTATGGGCTTACGTCAGACCACTCGATCGGGTCGGTAAAAATGTCCTTTCCCCGCCATTTTTCTTATTCTTCTCTTCAGGCTAGGGTTATACGCCATCTTTCATTCTGTTGAAAAAGGGGAAGTAAATCTTATTTACTGCAGCGGACAAGCGGGACCGAAAGGAAATCTATTCAGCGGTCTGACTGTATTCAGCCAACACACAGTGAGTCTGTCCCAGGCGTGTGGCCGCTGATGTAGTGACCAATGTTTCAGTGTTTGTGTTGGATCCCTGGGTCACTGCCGGCCACTGGTGCTTTGTGGAGAGGAAATGTGGAGCGTCAACCCTCAGCCATGTGTCTCTTTTGTGGCCTGGAGATATTGGTATGGGTTAAGTGAAACACTCCGAAGAGCTTCCACAGAATGGGTACCAAAGATCTGGATAAGGTGCAGAACAGGAAATACTTCATTTCGTTTTGTCCTAACCCCTGCTTTTTTTTTTTTTTTTTTTTGAATTTTTTTTTTATTATCAGAATTACTGTCGAGCAATCAGCAGAAAACATTTGAAGGGCTGAAATAAATTGTCACGATATGATGTTGATAGAAACATTCATATGAAAAGTGTTTCTTTTCACTCCAGTTTGGTTTACTTTTTCCTTTTCTTTTCTGTCTCCTGTCTGTTTGTCTGTTTTCTCTTTTCTCTCTCTCCTTTCCTCTGTGGTCTCTCTCTCTCTGTCTCTCTCTCTCTCTCTCTGTCTCCTCTCTCTCTCTCTCTCTCTCTCTCTCTCTCTCTCTCTCTCTCTCTCTCTCTCTCTGTCTCTCTCTCTCTCTGTGGTGTGTGTGTGGTGTGTGTGTGTGTGTGTGTGTGTGTCTCTGTGTGTGTGTGTGTGTGTGTGTGTGTGCTGGATAGATGTGTAGATGGGGATGAAGATAAGGAGAAGTGAGGGTGAAAAACGAACCACTGTCCATATACATTACTTTGTCTCTATGCAGGCCGTAGAAATATGTTGGTTTGCTCAAGGAATGCCACATGTTCTTTCATTACTTCTCTTGTTCTTCTCCTGTCCTCTTTTTTTTTTATCTTCTTTTTTTACTCGTGTTTTTCCCCCACAGCTTTGAGAAAGCTGGAAACGTTTTCCGTGTCGAGACCCCATTTTTGTGGTGTTCATGTGCTTATTTGATCGTGAGGAATACAGATATGTCGAATTCAGAGAAGTGGGGAGGGAAGTGGGGAAGTAGAGAGGGAGAGACAGATTCAGATTCAGATGATTTATTCATATAACAGACCGAGGCCCCTTTGAAAGGGCGCATGAACACGCAAGCACAGTAGTTATATGAAATCAAATTACGGAACAAAGCAAGAATAATTAGAAAGAAATTTTAAAGAAGTGAAAATTTCTCTACACTTAGAGGCCTTGTACAAAAACAAAGAAAAATGTTTAACAGCTTCTGCAGAAGTAGATGAACAGAGTATGTTCAGCTTAAACAAGGATGGCTGTCTGCAATATTTGGGCTTAATAAACTTTTCTCTGATGCTCATGAGAGCTGGACAGGACAGGACAGGACAGGACAAGGTGTAATTCGGTTTCAATTGATTCTTTACATAAAAGACAAAGCAAATCACAATTATTGTACATTCAATATCGAAAATAATGGGTGGCCAATGCAGCAGATTCCTAATCTGAATTTTGTTGTACCATGTTTTAGGTGCCTAGGTTAAGTACGTTTTCAGGTCATGAACATCGCAAAAGTTCCAGTAGAAATGAAATCTGTCACTGTTATGAATATGATCCGTCCATATCTGCCATCTGCAGGCAACCAACCGTTGACGGAAAAGACACGAAACTCTTTTGTATTAGCAACACCTTGATTCAGCCAAACAAATATCCAAATCCATATTCAAATAGACAGAGGTGCCCTTTGGACAACCAGTTCCTTTTGCCTTTAGTACCTAAGTCATATGACATATTGTACGCCATACGAGGAATTCTTAAGTCTTCCATTTGTATCAGTTTGAGCCAGTAGCGGATACATCTGACTGCAGAAGTAATGTAAATGGGAAATGGGTTAGTTTCACCGTAAATTACATCATTAGGAGTCCGTCTGTCTGCACCAAGAAACCTTTTAAGAGCAAACATATGAACAGATTCACTACAGACAGCCGCTGTTTCTAGCGCCCATAGCTCAGAGCCGTACTGTACAATCGGTTGAACCTGAGAATCAAATAGTTTTATAAATAACATGAATGAAGAATTATTAAGAATATGTAACTTTTTCATGATGCAAAGCAAAATATGTTTTGCCTTACTTGAAAGGGCTTTGCACGCATGAACAAAACTCAAGCGAGTTGAGAATAAGATTCCTAATATAAACATTTTGTAAACATTGAGAGAGAGAGAGAGAGGTGGGGGGGGGGGGGGGGGGGGGGGGGGGGGGGGAGAGAGAGAGAGAGTGTGTATGCACACTTGGGGGGGGGGGGGGGGGGGGGGGGGAGATGACCTTTCTCTCACATGATGGTCTAATGTAAGAGTTATGTAAGATGTACAAGCTCTTGATTTAAAAGAAAAGACGAAGAAAGAAAGAGAAGCGAAAAAAGAAGAGAGTAAAGGATTCTCTTTTTAAATCTTCAAGAAACAAAAGCAAGCCTTTAACTGAGATGGCAGCTGTACCAGGAATGATTCCAGACTGATGAAAGCTCGGGGTATTTGGCTCTGTGCGAGAACCACACGACTGGTTACACTGATGGACCACGGACAGGTAGGGGGGGGGTGGGGGGGGGGGGGGGGAAAGTGGGGGTGGGGTGGGAAGGGTCAAGGGTGGGGGGTGGGGGGGGGGGGGGGGGGTTTGTGGTTGTGGGGGGGGTGGTGTGGTTGTACAACAGAGACAGACAGGAAGGATGGAGGGTGAGAAAATTTGTTCACAAACATGCATGGATACATGAGTGAACTTGTAAGTTGTAATGTCAATATCTTCACGCGTGCTTCTCTCTCTCTCTCTCTCTCTCTCTCTCTCTCTCTCTCCTCTCTCTCTCTCTCTCTCTCTCTCTCTCTCTCTCTCTCTCTCTCTCTCTGTGTGTGTGTGTGTGTGTGTGTGTGTGTGTGTGTGTACACCGTAAACGAGCAGGCATGCCCATAACATTATTTACTCAGTGTCCGTAAGCAACTAGCCACATACTAACGACAGTGTGAATACTCTCAGACGCACTGGATGTTTGGACATGTAAATACTTCGGCATGGCATTCCTCTCTTCTGTGATGGCCTGGTTCAAAGAGTGTTGTCACCCCAGGAGAAGTTGAGTGTAGGCTCGTGTGATGGATATGGCACTTCGGTAGAAGTTTGCAAGTATTGAGGTACACATGACGCGTGTGAATCGTCTGTCCGTTCAGCAGTGGAGTTGACGGTCGTGAGAGTTCGAGCATCTTGTGGGCTTGGGCCATCAAGGCTTGAAAATTGATTCGGTCCACCCTGCCACAAATGGGTGCCTGATTCGGTTGAGGGAAGGTCGGGGTGGAAGAAGGATTTGGGCTTAAACTTTCAGGATGCCATGGCATGGATACGGTGAATGATCCTGTAGTTCACTGCCCTATCAGTCACACACACACACACACACACACACACACACACACACACACACACACACACACACACACACACACACTCACTCAAGATTGCCAATTATTTTTAATCGTGTTTTAGCTCACCTGTCTTTGCCAGTGTGCCTGCCTGCCCGTGTGTGTGTGTGTGTGTGTGTGTGTGTGTGTGTGTGTGTGTGTGTGTGTGTGTGTGTGTGTGTGTGTGTCTCTCTCTCTCTCTCTCTCTCTCTCTCTCTCTCTGTCTGACTCGCTGTCTGCCTGCCTCTCTCTCTCTCTCTCTCTCTCTCTCTCTCTCTCTCTCTCTTGCTTGCCCGCTCTGATAGGACAAAGGGTGAAGGGGGCGATGGAGAGGAGATAGGGAAAATAATTGGTTCCATGATAACGTAAAGACGTGCTGCTTGGCCTCCGCTTTAAAGTGCTTTTCTATAGTGGATTGTGTCTAGTGTGTACAAACAACTCGCACGTGTGCAACCAGAACACGTTCGACAGCTTTGCAAGTCTTGACTCTGAATGCCTGTTTCTTGACCTTACGCCTTGGTTTCCATTTAGAGCGGCCCAAAGGAAAACTTGCATCAAAGATCCTAGTTTTTAACCCTCGGTCATAAAATGGACTGCCCCACCTGTTTGTGGATAGTCTGTCACTGGAATGCGGGCTTAATGAGAGCAACGCGCAGGACTCAGCCCTCTCCAGAACAAGGTCTCGATTGGACAGACATGGCTATTTAGTGCTGATTCAGTCTAGAGTAACCAGATAGTTCATTGCCTCCCCTTCGTGCTCGGAACCGACCAGCAGAGACATTATGGCGACTGCCCTGAATTCCAGGAGTGAGCTAACATCGTTGTTCTATTGTGAGAGATGCTTTCAATAGCCTGGCCCCTTGTGGCCACAGATCAGTGTCACTGACGCCACGGCAGTTCTTTGGGAAAACCAGTGACCATGTCGGTCGCCGTGACGCTGGCGTCACAGTGGTTCTTTGGGGGAAAGTTTTCTTGACAGTCACTATGCCATTGACGTCAACGTAGTTCTTTGGGAAAACCCGTATCGATGACCTAACACAGAGCAACTTTTATTCAAGACTGGCACACCTTTTAAACTGAAAAAAAAAGTCAGACAAATACAAATACGAACAACTGGGGGAAAACAGCGCAGGCCAACAACTAAATTGTCTTCGTAGTTCGTGGCAAAACTTTGAACAGGGGGGGGGGGGGGGGGGGGGGGGAGGTTGAAATGAAGATGTAAAACTGGGAACATGAATTAAGAAAATCATTAAAGATATGAAAACTTCACTGGCTGCATAAGGGAACCATCGCATCCCCTATATTTGTATTCCCTGCTCCGAGGCCTTTCGTCCCACGGTCAGAACTCCCAGCCGGCTGGGGGGATGGCGTGGGATGGGGTCCATGGGGGGTTCTCTCAAAATCATGTGCAGGTGAACACTTGTCACTCATTACATGATACAAAGGAACGGTGCATAAATAAGAAATCAAACTGGGATCAGTTGTAGATAGAACTACAAAAATGAGGCTGGAACACGTTTAAGAGATCAGTGTCCCTTCTTGTATTGATTTAAAAGGGGAACGAAACGAAGTCGCTGGCAATGAATGGAGACGAGAGAAAGAGAGTAAAGCAAGAACTCTTTATTTGCTCTCTGTCCGAGCCTCAGCAGTTCCCGGCTTTCTGTTTGTCTTCATCCCACGAAGCGTGTTCTCTTACAAAGTTAGACGCAGTGGGAATTGTGTAACTCGGTGTTTGTCGTCCCAGAAGCATTGCATCACAACGTGTTTCTTCTTGGCGCGCGTCTCTGTGAGTACGTTTCGAGACTGAGGTGGCTGGAAATTAGGATTCAAATGTGAGATGTAGAAGGGATAGGAAAGGGGATGGGGTGGGGTGAGGGTTGGGGTAAGCTTTATAGGGAGGATCAGTGCAGATGCACTCGTGTGTCCAGCAGCAGAGAACAATGGGATCAATACAGTCAGATTAGTAAAATGAGTCAACAGGGGCCTTAAACCAATCAAATCAGTCGTCGTGAATTTACAGCCAAGACTGGCAAGAACATCATCGTAGCGTTTGGTCAACAGAAACATGTGGGGGTGGGGGATGGGGGGGGGGGTCAGTGCTGTCCAAACTCTGGTTTGGGTCATAGAAGATGTGTGTATCATACTGTTGATCAAGAAAAACAACAGAAACAGAGAGAGATTAGACTTGGAGTGTGAATGATGAGGTCGAAGACGGGATGGAAGGGATGAGAAGGGCGATCTGCGAAAGAGAGAGGGAGAGGGAGAGGGGGAAGGGCGGAAGGGAAGGGGTACAGCAAGATTAGGGAACTGGGTAGGGGGTAGTCTAGACGTTGTAGGTAATCCCATTGGCTGGCTGAACTAAAGCAAAGAACGAGAGAGGAAGAGAGACAGAAAGTTGTCATAACTTTGCTTCCTAAACGTTTTCGGAGAGTATCGATCATTCAGGCCTCAGAAGCTAGGTGATCCCCCAGGTTTGGAGAGCTGCTTCCCGAATGCGTTGGGGTAAGCTAGCTTGAAGGGATCTCCTAGAACACCATGACTTGATTTGATGCAGACACTCTCTGTAAGTCCATGCTAGAGGACCTGAAATGAAGCACAGCAGCTTGAGAGGGTCTTTTTGTTTGGAAGGCCGTGTTTTCATTTATTCCACAGATTTTTTTTTCTCTTTTTTTTTTTTTTTTTTTTTTATTTTTTTTATTTCACTCTGTAGCTTGGGCTGGCTGCCAAAACTCTGAGACAGAGTGGATGGTTGGTAAGATTTATATTCAGATGCTGCAAAAGAATATTTAAGCATATATAGTTTTTTTGTTGTTGTTGTTTTTTTGTGTGTGTAAACTGTAATCTCGCTGATAAAATGACACACATTTTCTAAGAACAATAACGGCATCTAACGAATGTCAAAATCGGCAGATTTCTGAACGGATGCATTGGACAATAGTTCACATATGCACAGTCTACATCTTCGCCTGTGTGGGCGCGTTGTTCATCTGTTTGGTGATCAGGCTGCAACTTCTCAGCTGTGCTGCCCAGTGGAACAGAAATAAAGTACAAAACCCCGTCTTCATTGTCATGCTCTACATTCCTCGTGAAAATGAGCTGTACCAGGCTGCTGATCAATTGCTGATGGGTTTTCCTGTTTCTGACGTCGGTGGTTCTCTGTTCAAACAAGCTGACATTCACTGAGAAACAGTGATATTTTGCTGATTTTTGTTTGTTTGTTTTTTTTTGGCCTCATCAGCTTAAAAAAAATCCATACAGGGTCTGCATTTCTGGCATAACTAAGATACAGAAAGCTGGTGATTTATTTAGAATATATCGTGATAGGTCTACTATTCGGTCATCTTTAATACTGAATAGGAGGCAAACATGCGTGCTTAAGTCTCGCATAGGCTTTTAGATCAAATTACATCTATAAATATGTAGTCTGTCCAGCTTCAAAGCATGGGAAATTTCATAAAAATTGCAATTCGAAAGATGAACGCCGAAAAGTTGAAGTTCATCTGTCAATGTAAAATGGAGTTAAGATGCCATAGGCTACCTTCTAGACTGCCCTTTAGACTTTTCTCTGAATACATACTCTCTCAGAAACACACAGACTTGCTCTCTCCGTGTGTGTGTGTGTGTGTGTGTGTGTGTGTGTGTGTGTGTGTGTGTGTGTGTGTCTGTCTGTCTGTCTCTCTCTCTCTCTCTCTCTCTCTCTCTCTCTCTCTCTCTCTCTCAAAATCAACCCTTATTTGCCCTGAGCGACACAGATCATATTGGGAAGGGTAAAGCTGGAAGAGGGAGGGGGGTTCGAGAGAGAGTAAACAGAAGGGAATGTGTGCTTTGGGGGAGACGGTGTGGGATTGGGAGTGGTATGGGGAGGTGATTCTGTTCAAGAGAGGAGTTTTTTTAAGGGGGAAGACGGTTTGAGGGCATGCGATGCGTTGAGATGCAGAAGCGAAAAAAAAATGTAATGTTCATTTAAAAAAAAAAAAATTAAAAAAGTACAGATTCCCAACGACGCCACGATAACTGTACGACTTGGTGGAAGCTGTGTTCATATGCAGAAACACACCCTTCATGACGTTGGCGAAAGAAACAAATACACGTTTTTTTCCCGAACGACTGCACAATATCTGTAAGGGACTGGGTGGAAGTTGTGTTCATATGCAGAAAACGCAGTCTTCATAACGTCAGCCAAGAAACCAGCATTGACTTAACGACACCAAACTATCGACTGTCCGCCGATGGGCCAGGGTGCTTCATGTCAAAGTCATGATGAGAAGTGGCATGTTCATGAGGCCTCGAGGGCTGTCTTTCGACGCTGACTGACACAGGCTCTGTGACTTACAAGCAGTATCGTCAGTGGGCGTTTAATGGTTGATGTCCTGCCTGCCTTGGATCAGAACAGGCATCACTGAACAGCACTGAAGTGAGCCGTAGCTGTGAAATCGTGTTGACAGTATTTGCAAATCCGTGAAAACCAGAAAACTGAATGCAGCATGGTAACAAACACTGACTATCATGTCCGGCTCGGCGAAAAATGGTCAGGACAAGGTGCCGATTTCAAAGGCAATAAGTCCAACGTTCGATGTCTAATGCTGAGATGAATCCATGTGAATATGCATACATCGGTTCTCTTTTTCTCTTTTTTTTTTTTTACGTTTTTTTTTTTTACGCTTTTTTTTTTTTTTTCCCCCCCCCCCCCATTCGCAGTTTTGAAAACGTTGCCGTTTTCTGCAGCAATTCATCACTGGCAGCAAGTCACAAGTTTTTTTTTTTTTTTTTTTTTTTTTACCTCCCACAACTTTAGAGGTGTCCCACCTAATGTGATCTTTGAATTCCGGAAAGAGACCAGCTTTTCTATATGATCTTAAGATTTTACTGAATAAACATTTTTAGTGAAATTTCCTGTGTGGTTTTAGGTGACAGCCCTGGCATGGGCCCATTACGGTCGGCTGGGCTATATGCAACAGTATCTCTCTCATCTTCCCAAAACGCAATCCATGGTACTTGAAAACACGAGATGAAATAGGCGGCCTATCCATTTGGGTCCGGACTGCCCCAGAACAAGATACATAACACTGGATGTAATAGAGAGGCGGCCTATCCATTTGGGTCCGGACTGCCCCAGAACAAGATACGTAACACTGGATGTAATAGAGAGGCGGCCTATCCATTTGGGTCCGGACTGTCCCAGAACAAGATACACAACACTGGATGTAATAGAGAGAACGGCCTATCCATTTGGGTCCGGACTGCCCCAGAACAAGATACGTCGACACGCATCCTGGCCATAGGAACAAAATCGATGCTTATCACGTTACGGAAGAATTGAAGCTGTATCGTAATCCCCGTTCCATCCACACATACCCTACCCCCCCACCCCGACGACGACCGCCACCCACTCCATCGCTACAGTACAGTCAACGGGTTTTGCACCGGGCCACTTGATCGGATCAGTAAAATTTCTTTTCACCCTCGGTTTTCATTTTATTCTTTATATTTATTTTGTTCTTTGTTTTGTGTGTGTCCCCTTTCTCTCAGACGGGGGGATGGTATGTGTGTGTTGGGTGGTGGGGGATGGGGGTTGTTTGTCATCTATCATTTCGTTAAAAAGGGGAAATAAGGCGTACTTACCAGGGTTGGGTAAATGAGTGCAAAACGAAATCTATTCACTCAGCAGTTCGATTTTATCATTGGTCAACACAACCAGCCTGTGATGTTTTCAACGCGATGAATGTCGCGGGGCCACGGGTGCATCGTCCATGCAAGTGGAGGATAAAGGTAGACCGTCAGCATTGAGTTTCTTCTACAACAAGGAGGCAAGTGTAAGGCTTAAGTGCAAAGACGTTTGTCAGTGTTCCTTCGAGCGCACAACTGCTGGGTCGATTTCATGCTCTGGCATTTGAAAGGGAGCGCAGAGTGAATATTTTCATCCCTTTCTCCCGTTCTTTTTTTTTTTTTTTTTTTTTTTTTTTTTTCACAGCGAGGCATAAAATAAACATTTCCATCCACTCCCCCCCCCCCCCCCCCCCCCCCTCCCCTCCACCTCGCGTTCCCTCCATGCCCGCCGCTATGCCACCACTCTTTCCGCTGAGAGTTCTGTCTGTTTAGTATCAAAATGGTGTGGTCCTCGTGAAGTGTGTGTCTGTGTGTGTGTGTGTGTGTGTGTGTGGGGGGGGGGGGGGGGGGGGGGGGGGGGGGCGTGTGTGTATGTGTTCGTGTCTGTGTGTCTGTCTGTATGACTGAGTGTATAATGTGTGTGTGTTTTTTGTGTGTGTGTGTTTGAGCGTGTGCAGGGATGGTGTGGTGTGTGTGTGTGTGTGTGAGAGTGAGTGTGAGAGAGAGAGAGGGGGGGCGGAATTGGAGATGGAAAAAAAAAAGAGAGATTCCAGCAAGTTTGTTTCATTCCAAGAAAGCTGCGTGAAAGGAAGAAAAAAGCGCTTGTACCGTAGAAAAAAAAATTGACAACATACAAAGAGGGAGGAAGAAAAGAAAAACAAGGTGAATGAGCCTGTCTCGTGTTACTGACGTATAAACGAAAGAGACCCTTAATTGGAAGGAGAAAAAGTAATAAAAAGATAACCAAAAAATGGAACAGAAGAAGAGAAGAAGGAAAAAAAAAAGGACAGAAACAAGAAGACGAAGATGAAGAAGAAGGAAAGCAAGAAGAAAAACTAACACAGAACAAAGGAGAAAAGAAATACACCGACGAAAATGCTTTGATCGAGAGGGAATCCCTCGTGAAAGCGTTGGCCAGATGAGGCACTGTTTAACATCCTGCAGCTCGAGGCTCTAAAGGACACGTTGTCCTTACTGTAGTAAATTTGCAGATGCTATTAGAGAGAAAGGCGGAGTTACAAGGTTGATACGGGGCTTGCAGAGCTCAGGAATAGTGTCTGCACTGGGGTGCTCCAAGGTTGACGTTCACTACCTTCCCAGACAGGAGTCCGGGTCTTCTTTCTTCGGTCTTCTTAACGGAAGTCCGTCCAGTTCTCGTCTTCGTCTTGGTGGACTCAGACATGTCCTCGCTTGCGGCCGAGGGTGCTGTTCAGCCGACGGCGGACATTAGAAGTCATTGCCTTGGTCTTTCAGGCAAGGCTGTCTTCTATGCTGCCGGGCGGTCGTCTTCAAGCTCGAGTGGTGGTGGTGCTGCATGAAGATGGACGGGACTGACGCGCTGTGAGGAGTGTCCTATCCTTAGGCTACACTGAGTACGGCCGAGTGGATACTTTTTCAGCCCAACATTGTGTGTGTGTGTGTGTGTGTGTGTGTGTGTGTGTGTGTGTGTGTGTGTGTGTGTGTGTGTGTGTGATGTGATGTGATGTGATGTGATGTGATGTGATGTGATGTGATGTGATGTGATGTGATGTGATGTGATGTGATGTGATGTGATGTGATGTCGTGTGATGGGGTGGGTGTCGTGTCGTGTGTGGTGTGGGGGTGTGTGGGTGGGGTGTGTGTGTGTGTGTGTGTGTGTGTGTGTGTAGAAGAGATAAGAGGGAGAGGATTCATGCATGTGTATGAGTACGTGTATGTGTGGTATTGACTGATTCGTATGGTGAAGACTTTTACTTCTCGTTAGCAACCGGACCGATCTGCAGTTCAGGACCCAGATGCGTTCATTGTATGAGCATAATGTCAAACTGATTGGATTCTCAAATGTCTACAATTGCAAGTTAGAGAGCTGATGCTCTTAAATTAGTTGTATGTGTTATTTCTAGCCCCTGATCTTCCTTTTAAGTTACAAGAGACGGCCACACATACCCTCGCCCCTTCCCCTTCTCTCTCTCTTGATTTTTTTTTTTTTCACGAACAAAAATGCAGTTTATATTACACTGTCCTCGGCAATAATAGTATTAAACCCCAGACTAACAACCAACGGGGTTTGCTAATAATGCTTAACTTGTTGTTTGTAAACGTGAACAAAAAAGAACAAGTCGTTGTACTCAACATCTAGAAGTTAAGAGACTTTGAAGTCGGGTTCTTCAACTGAAAACCAACGGTCAGTTAAGATTTAGGTCAGCGAGATTTTGGGACAGTTCCACAAGATCTGGTACAAAGCAGTGATATGTGTGTATGAGTAGCCGGCACTTTGTATGACGGCTGTGGTGCTGTTTGCGGTAATTTGACTTAGTGCTCTCCCACCTGCGTGAAACCAGTGTGTTATTTAAGTGTGATCTCTTTGAGAACCACTGCAAACCCAGTCCTTCTTCGATCTCTCCATGAAGCCGACAAGACTAGTTAGAGGCTGAATCACACAGGGTTAATCTGAAGTAATCAGGTATGTCATTATCCCCCTTCGTGCTCGGAGCCGACCACCAGTGACTTTAAAAACCTTGGTAATGTATGTGTGAGTTTCATTTTCATGATGAGAACTTCTGGCAGCAGCCTGTTTGATGAGTCTGTGCAACAGTGCCAGTCATGACGCTAGCTCAAAGCTGCCGAGTGAGATAGCTTTCAGGTGGGGCTCGGAGCACGAATACTGCTAAAGCAAAATAGTGACAGTTGTTACAGCGTTTCTGTTCCACCGATGGGTCGTTCTTCAATACTGAGGTCGACATCCACGTCAAGCACCAAAATGTAATTGTCAGAAGATATAAGAATAGTAAGATTTGGACTTCAAGTTCAAACTACTTCAAGTGACTTAATTTACCAAGCAGAGCAAGAGATGCGAGGAAGTAATGTGCAGTCAGTCTTTTCCACACGAATATGTCCCATGTAGCGTTGGCTTCCAACAAGGTTTGTTTCTCCTGTGTTTATTTACTTTCACTTTCAAGTACTTTTGTGGAGAAAATTTAAGTGCAACAAATTCTGTGGCCAAAGTGTTGACCTTCACCAGATTTAACACGGCGTGGAGGTCATAGTCGTCAAGGAGATCGGCAACATGGTCGCCCAAGTTGCCGGTGTCACTAAGAACTAAGTCGGAACTACGAGAAGAAAATGTTCGAGAACATAGAAGTTAGGAGCGTATTCTGGTAGTGCGGATGATGTCGTTTAAAGCAACTCTACCCTGATGTCACGGTAATTGATGAGAGAGAACGGTGTTTCAAGAGTGGGACGCAAATCCTGCTCATTTAACTTTCCCTGCACAATTGAACATTATACAACGTGATCGAAGGGGTTTTCCTTCAGTATTTCGCCAGTTTTGTGTGAAGAGGTATCAAAATTCAATGTCTTTACAGCTGTTGACCCTAAAAGCAACTTATCCTATTTCATTTTATTCCGTAGTTTAATCACTGACATACATACACATGAACAACCAAAGAGTTGACCATGATCACTCCCAACAACTCCTACCCCTCTCACCACCCACCCCCACCCCACCCCACCCCCTAATAAAAAAGAAAGCGTTCTTAACGCTGCTGTACCTGTGTATAGAATTAAAAAAAAAAAAAAAAAAAAACAGCTGAACACTGGTCGAATATTGCCAGACAAAGCAATTGGCAAAAGTTAGCAACCAAACAAGGATCTGAATGGACAGAAAACAACAACAACAACAAAAAACTGGGGCAGGGTGGACGTTGAACATCAAAATCAATATCACTTCTCAAAAAAAAAAAAAAAAAAAAAAAAAAGCAAGAAAAAGATCAAAAAGGAAACGTGAACAAGGAAGCCAAATGTTATGAATGGAGTGACGACAGAGAGAGAGAGAGAGAGAGAGAGAGAGAGAGAGACCGAGACCCAGTTTGCTATCTGTCCATGCCTTGATAGCCGTAAACCCTCCGTTTGTCTTCATCTAGCGCAGCGTGTTCTTTTACCAAGTTAGCCGCTGTGGGAATCGTGGATTTCGGTGTTTATTATACCCGAAGGATTTCATTGCAACATGTTTTCTTCTTAGTCTCTGTCTT